>JAVJIF010006518.1:0-66707 GCA_038442645.1 Agave tequilana
GTTTTCACTCATCTTCTCTTCTATAGAGGCTACGCCTATCTTAATACGAATAGCTTCATTTCTCACCTTATCTCTCCTCGTGTTACCACACACATCCAACGAAGCATGCGCATCTCTGTTACACTCATCTTCTGGGCATGATATCTCTTTTATACCCAATATTTTGTGCCATATAACCAAGCTGGCCTAATAGTAGTCCGATAAAACTTTTCTTCAGCCATAACGGATATTACGATAACATAAAACTCCTGTCGCGCTCCTTCATTTCAACCAGCCGGCTTGGATCCTATGATTGACATCACTATTAATCTCCTCATCTTTTTGGATAACAGAACCCAAGTACTTAAAATAACTGCTTATCGGTATTTCTTGATCATCTAGTGTCACAATACTATAATCTCGGATTCCCTATTTACTGAATTTACACTCCATATACTCTGTTCAAATTAAATTAAACAATCAAAGTTCAATTCCATAGTTTATAACTATAGTAGTGTAAGTGTTAAAACCAAAAATTCTAGCATTAAATGTATCAATAGAACTCATCGAATCAATTAGTTACTAGTGCTCTTCTTTTGTTCTCAGGTTGGCAGTTTCGGCAATCCAGTTTGGAAAGTCACCATGAATCGGAACGCACGATTTGTATCGCGAGGCGGGTGTGTGTGCAGTGCATTAGATAACATTGGTATATATTATGATGATGTTGATTAAATAGAAGGTATTATCGAGTTTAGGGAAAAAAAACTTCACATTAAATGAATTATACAAACAATGAATGGAATAAAAGATTATATTTGAAACTTTACATCAAATCGTACATTCTTGATTAATGTTTCACATGAAATCTAATAATAGCCATAGCTTAAGTGGGTTAATAACTTGATATTTGAGTTTTCAGGCCTATAGTACAAAATTTTAGGGTGACCTGCTAAGGGGTATTTTTTGAATGCATTAGATAAGACATTGATTCAATGAAGTAATTATTGGCTGAAATTTATAAGACAGGTTTTGCAGTAATACCATTCTTTTATTTTTCTTTCTGAATCCACCTTGTCTTCCAATGCAAACACCGATACATACGCCCCAATAACTGAAATCTCAAGCTTAATAATACTAAACAGATTTTATAACTTTTTGATGAAAGTATTGAGAATCTGAGCTGACTCATTTTTTCCAGACTTATGATTTATGCATAGAATTCTACAGGTGTTTCACTATTACAATACGAAGCACTTTGTGGGAATAGTAGTCTTCACTCTTTTCTCAACCCAATTTTCGCTGGAGTAGGGTGTTTATTCTTTTTTGCTCTTATTTGAGTGGTGGGTGGATGGGGCGTGAAGGAATTTGAAGGATATTATAAATCATTTCCCTCTACGTGGGTATTCATTCTGTTAAAGTGAAAGGTCAGCTGAAGCTATCAAAGATATAAAACTTTCGTACTAAGCATACCTGTGGAAAGGTAATCTTGTTGACATTCCACAGACAATTCTGCATGAGACTGACTCCTGCAATGGATAAGATAATAAGGAATCTTTGAGATAATAATTAAGGAAAAGGAGATGCACAAACATCTTCAATTAACTACCCAAAAGATATGTTGTTTTCTCATCTTTAATCAACCGAATGGTCCTAGCTCTCCATTTGCATCACTTGCAGGGAATAGATACCACCTGCAAATAAAAAAGATGATGCAACTAGATAACATCTTTTAAAATCGTTCAGCAAGACATACTCTCCACTAAGAGCCCGTTCCATTGCGGCATCATCTTCAAACCATCTTTGCAACATGTCATTAGCCTTCATTTTTCAGTACAGGTCAAGTTTAATATGATTTCCAATAAAATAATTTCAGGGAAAAGACATAGTAACTTTTCTAACATTTGTTTCATAGTTAAAACTTATTCTTACTAAGTTCAAAGTTCAATCCTTCTCTGTGAGATGACAACTTAGGGATCTTCCTTCAAGTTTTGAGCTGCAAAAGAAATAGTTGTCCGGTAAAATTTGACCATTCAAAAGGAATTTGTGTCTTCTCAATATCTTGGTTAGAGAAATGGAATGCACATGTCCATTGTTTTGGAGTGTGAGATGATTAGGAAGAGGGAGCTATTCATATTAGTTGTAATGAATATGGGTACAGAATACACGATATTAGAGTAGAAATGGAATGCACATGTCCATTCAAAAGGAATTTGTGTCTTCTCAATATCTTGTTAGAGAGAAATGGAATGCACATGTCCATTTTTTTGGAGTGTGAGATGATTAGGAAGAGGGAGGTCTGAATCCTATTCATATTAGTTGTAATGAATATGGGTACAGAATACACGATATTAGAGTAGAAATAAAAAAAATTCTTTATTTTGGATTCTCCTACTCCAAGTAGAACATTATGTATTCTCCTAATCCTATTAGGACATGTATTTTTTCTCTATAAATAAACGACAACACCCTAATTAAGGGTATATGGTCTTCTCTTCATCTTTTCACCTCAGCATGGCATCAGAGCCCTAGGATCTATATGAAATAAATTTGTATTCTATTTTTCTTTCTATTAATGTTTTCTTTTTTCTCTCTCTTCCTCTTCTTCTGTCTTGTTTTCTGGTATCTCTTCACATATTCAAACCCAAATCCAACCCAGATCCAGATTTCTTACAATCTGGAACCAAGTTTTAAAAAATCAAAGAGAGCTACTGATGAGGACATCACCAGTTTTTAGATGACTCTATACCTTTGTTTATTTTCTTTGAGTTTAATTTGTTTTTTTATTATGAAATTTAGTCCAACATCGGTTGCGATGGGAAATTCGCTTTGTAAGAGCTTATTTAAAGAAGCTCAACTCAATGAATAAAGCAGACAATGATGAAAGAAAAACTTTTCACTTAATTCTCTTGAGGGTGCTCTTGAGTATTGGGTGTGAAACACGTGGCGCAAGGGGTGGGAAGCCTCTAGCAAGAGATGTGAAGTCCAAATTTATTCGGTCCTCTCTAAAACCTAATTTATTTTTCTATTTTCTTGTCAAAATCCTGGTTTTCTCATTTCGTTTAGTTGAACGCGATTGCGATACTCCCGTTTGACACTAGCTTGGTATCAGAGCATCTGGTTCCAATCCCCTTTAAAAAATTTCTTCTCCATTTTCATCCCTTCCAAACCCTAAATCTACTCTTCAAACCTCAGAACTAGATCTATTCAAAACAAATAAAAAAGAAAAAAAAGAGAAGAAAGATAACAGAAAAACAAGGAAAAGAAAAAGAGGAAAAAAAATCCTATCATGTTCATCTCCAGCCGGCTGATGTCAGCGGCTCAACGGCTGACGTCAGCGGCTCCAAGAAGCCGACCCGAGCCGCTGGCTCGACCCAGAGCCGACTGGAGCCACTGGCTCGACCAGAGCCGACCCGGAGTCACGGCTCCACCCCGAGCTGTCGGAGCCGCGCTGAAGCGGCTCAACGCTGACGTCAGCGGCTTGTTTAGCTTCTTGCAGACTGCACCATCTTAGTCCAGAAACTGTTTCCCGTCCGTTCGGAGTCTGTTTCGACTTTTGTTCGAAGCGTTAGTTCGTGACTGAGTTCCGAAGCTACTAGACAAAATTCACAATAATTGAGTAGCAGATCTAACCTCCACAAGCCTCTATTTGGAGGCTTACTGTTCGTGCAGCAAAACAACAATGATTCTTTGGGGTAATTTCTGAGCTTATGCACTGAATTTCTTCATGGCCTTTTACTTTTGTGGTAGATATATAAATATTGATGTTGATGAAAAGGAAGTGGATCGGGATATGTTACAGCTGTCTCATTTTTGGGGTTATAGTGATCATTATAGATATGAGAAGTGAGAAAATCATCTTGAAGATTTATTAAGTTATTTCTCCTGACATCTGAGCAGAAGTACTGATATGCCTATGGGTGGTTGTAAGATAGACATATCGGCTGTCGATGTTGTTAGTCTTATAAAATCTTTTTCGCACTCAGGATGTTCCACACCTTTTTTTATACATCTGAAGCAGACTACAGTGAGCCCAATATTGAGGAGCCAGAGCAAAAGAAAAATGCAAAGACTCAGAATAGTGTCAGAAGTGAAATAGCCAGAGCCATAAGTGAAAAAGCCAGAAGTTGATGAGCTTCCAATTGAGACTCTATCTTCCTACTGAGCCACCATGGGTTTATTGTCTTTGTCGCCACCTATGATATATTTCTTGTCCTTGAAATCGCCTGACTCAATTGCATATCTTCCTACAAGAGGCAGGATCACAAGAGATCAAGTTAATCATGGTGCAAAGTGCAGTCAATTCAGTTTTCATTATGGATGATTCGTACATATCTGCTACCTATGATAGGTTCGATCTACCACCCTTTATATTCGATCTGTCACGGAAATCAGTTCCACCTCCACCACCTTGGGTTAGCAATGACATATCAGTAATGCTGCCACGACAACCACCATGGCCCAGTTGAGACGCTTCGTGCGGGAATCCCTCACTCGACAGGGTCGGGTTTCTCCTCCCCAGGGAAAATGATGAGGACATTATCAGTTCTTACATAACTCTATGCCTTAGTTTATTTTCTTTGAGTTTAGTTGTTTCTTTTATTATGAAATTTAGTCCCACCGGCTGTGATGGGGAAATTCACTCTGTAGGAGCTTATTTAAAAAGGCTCAACTCAATAAATAAAATAGACAATGATGAAATAAAAACTTTCCAGTTAAATTCTCTTGAGGGTGCTTTTGAGTATTGAGTGTGAAGTCCATAGCGTAAGGGGTGGAAAGCTCGTGGTGTAAGAGGTGTGAAGCCCAAATTTATTCAGTTCTATCTCTAAGCCTAATTCTCTTTTTTCTATTTTCTTGTCAAAATCTTAGTTTCCCATTTCTTTTATTTGAAGGTGACTGCGATCCTCCTGTTTTACACCGGCTACTTAATCTCTTTCTGCAATAAATTTTTTATTTTACTGTAATAAATATCTTATTTTCGCTCTTGTTCTCATGGCTGCTATCAAAGAAATCAAATATCTCGTCGGCATTCAAATTACCACTGTGAAGTTGAATGATAAAAACTTTTTGTTATGAGAGAATCTCTGAGAGTTCCTTGGTGCAAGAGGCAATGAAGATGATTACTTTTGTGAAATTTGCCTCTACTGAAAGGCGCTTGAAAATTAGAACAAGACAACTACTTGTGATGACTTGACTTTGAAACAGCATGGAATCCACAATGAGTGCCAACTTTATATTCTTAGATACTGAAAAAAATTTGAGAAGCTATCTGTGATACTTATTCCATGAAGAAGGTCCCTTGAATTTTTGAAGTGTAGGAGAACATATTTAGTCTTCGACAAGGTGACAAGAGTTTAGAAGACTACTACAGTCACTTCAAGGGTATGATCGTGAACTCAAACAGTATCATTCAGTCATTAATCAATTAAAGTTCTTAAAAACAACGTGAAGAATTATATGTTTGTAAGTTTCTCTCACGCTCAGTTCGAGGACAACTCCTAGCAAGTGAAGGAGGATTCCCTCTCTATAGAATTCTTTTTACGACTATCTCCGGCTCAGAATCTTCTACAACAACTTTTGATCCCTCTTCAATTGAGGCTCTGCCTTCGTTTTCTCAACTGAACAATATAACACTTCTCGAGGCAGTGGTGTTATGTCTTTTCGTGGTCGTAGTTTATCTACTAAAGGCTGAGGTTTTCACATGATTAGGATAATTCTCATTGAAAGTGTACTCATTGCAATCGAAGCGAACCAATCACACTATTGAACAATGTTGGGAGTTTTATGGCAAAGCTTCCTGGCCTTCTCGAGCTGCTTATTTGTCTAGTATTGCTGGATCATCTACAACACATGACTCTAATACTCTTGGTACTTCCGCTGACAAATCTATGACTATCAAATCCGAGTATGATTCTCTGATTCAAAAAAATGCATTTAGTCTCTACTTCAGACATTGCTACTTTAACACATTCAGGTATTTCTTTTTTAACAAGTTCATCACCTTTATCTTGGATCATTGATTCTAGTGCGTCAACCTGCATGAGTGGTACATCTACTATTTTTTCACTTATCACACATTTATGCTCCTATAGTTTTTGTTGATGGTAGTTCCAAACATAGTACTCACACTAGCACTGTAAATCTCACTTTTTCTCTTGCACCCACTAATGTTAATTATTCCACATGTATTTTTATTTTTAATATTGTATCTCTGACTTATTTCATCAAAGCTCTTGACTGTTCTATAGCTTTTTTTCACTATCATCATGTCTTTTTCAGGAACTTCAAACGAAGAAGGTGATTGGTAGGGGTACGAGCAAGATGTATTATATTATCTTTATGTGGTGATCACCTGAAGTAGAAACTTTTGTTTTGGCATGTGATGAGGCTGCAATGCAGTTTTTAAATTAATCAAATTATATTTTCTTTGTTATGATTGTCTCTAAAATTACAGTGTGAGTCATGTCAGTTAGTATATATCATAGACTTCATTTCATCTAAGGTAGCTAACAGTTGTAGTTCTCCATTTGAAGTTGTTCATACTGATATCTGGGGTCTTACTCGATTTAAAAGTGTCTGATTTTTTTTATTTTGTAACTTTATTAATGATTATTCTCATATGACTTGGTTATGTTTAATGAAAGTTCGCTCTGAAATTCTCTCTATTTTTAAAAGACTTCATAAAAAGATAGTATTCAATTTAACTATTCGCTTAAGATTTTACGATCTAATATTGTGCAAATGCCTGTGCAATATACCCTTCAAGATTATTGTGTTTCTCGTGGTATACTTCATTAAACTTGTGTGCTCATACACCTCAACAGAACGGTGTTCTGGGAAAATCATCATTTTTTGGCATTGCTCGAACACTAATTGTTCATATGCAATGTTTTGAAGTGTTTTCAGGTTGATGCAGTCCTTACTGCTTGTCACTTAATAAGATTCCTTCTATTTTAAATTACAAAATCCCATTCTCAGTTCTTTATCATGTTGATTTACCTCCAAAGTTTTGGGTGCATGTGTTTTGCTCAAATTATAAAAAAAATGACATAATAAATTAGATCAGCGAGCAGTCAGTGTGTGTTTATAGGATATTTTCTGACACAAAAAGGATATCGATGTTGGAATCCCATCATCAGAAAGTATGTGTTTTGTGCGAATGTTACTTTGAAAACACACCTTACTTTTCAGCTTCTCCAGTTTTACTATAACTCTTTGACCACTCATGTTACTCTTCTCTACCATTAGAAGACTCGCCTCCACTCCAAGTTCATCTACGACGTAAGAAGATTACTAATGATCCAGACAACTTACCCTCTCATGAGTCAATTGCTTCTATTATAAAGTGCCAGCTTCCCATAGCTCTTTGAAATTCTTGTACTCAACATCATATAGCTAAAATATATTTTTTTCTCATTTATCTCCCACATACTTTAGTTTTTGCAATCACATTATCTTCTATGCCTCTCCCAAAACATATCGTAATGTTATGTTGGATCTTGAATCAAAATTTGCTATGGATGAAGAAATGACTGCTTTGCACGCTAATGAAAATGAGAATTAACTTCCTTACTACTGGGAAAACAAATTGTTAGTTATCGATGGATATACAGTATCAAAATTTTGTCCAATGGGAAGATTGAGCGCTTATAAGGCACAGTTGGTTGCCAAAGGCTACACGCATACTTATAGGTGTTGATTATTTTGAAACTCTCTCTAGTAGCTTATTTGCATTCTGTTCGGATTCTTTAATCAGCTGCAGTGATGAAGCAATGGCATTTGTAATCAGTTAGATATTAAAATGTATTCTTGCATGAGATTCTTCAAGAGGAGGTATATATGCTTTAATCCCTCCCAGTTATGAGGTTCATGGGGAGACAAATAAGGTCTGCGAACTCAAAAATCAATCTATGATTTGAAGCAATCTCGACGATCATGATTTGACAAATTTAGTATTATTATTACACACTATGAATTGAGACGAAGCTCCTCTGATAACTCTGTTTGTAATACATTCTTCTGCCGGCACTATTATTCTTACAGTTTATATCGATAAAATTGTTCACTGGAGATGATCATCAAGGTATTGTTCAATTGAAAGCTTATTTGAGTTCTCATTTTCATATCAAGATATGTGTCTCTTAAGGTATTTTCTAGAGATCCAAGTTACTCGCTCTCCAAAAGATCATTCTTTATCTCAAAGAAATGCCTATTGATTTGTTGGAATCAAAAACTGGTACAATATGATTTAAACCTATTTGTAGAGGTAAATTCCTCCGGGAAATTTATCTACACTCAATTTGTAAGCGGGAAAAGAGCTACGCAAACACCAGGAAATTTACGTGGAAAACCCATAGAGGGGAAAACCACAGTGAAAAGAGAGATTTCATTAAATCAGAGAGATTACAAGTTCTCAGCACTCTATTATAGTTTCAATTCCCTAGGGTTTTGATCCCTTGCAAAGAAAGAAAAGATCAGCTTTATAGCTAAAGGTTGATAAGCTGAGTCGTGGTCTCCGAGATCTCCGCCTATGAATCAGCCCACAATCGTAATTGTACGTAATGCCTCAGCTGCAATTGGTAGAGTAATGTGTGATCTTCAAAGATCGCGCTGGTGGTGAAGATAACGGTTCAGATCCTCAGTTATCGCCACCACGTGCCGAGTTGTTATAACCTTCCTATTAGCCAGTGGTCAGATAAGATCAGTTAGATGAGATCGAATCCGAAACCTCCATGATCTGTGAGATTTGTCAGGAGTTGCGATCTCAGAGGTCAAAATATGACCACTATAGATGCGCCCCGCGTGCCTCCTCTTTCTCGAAGTCTCCAAGTGAGAAAGAGGGGAGCGGACTAATCCCATCTTCTATATTTGACACCCTTGTTTTGCAGAAGAGACACTGGATAATCGAGTATGACTCCAATGCCGGATCTAAAGAGGATGATGGCAGTTGTGGACGAAGGCTCCAATCCTGAAGAGGGAGAGGAAGCACTCCAATCCTGAAGAGGGAGAGGAAGCAGAGTAGGAAGCCCCTCCAAGTGTAATGGGAAGCCGGAGTCCCGTGACCCAACCTTCGAGATCGAAGTCCTCGGATGGTGAAGCTCCTGGAGGATACCTCCTATGTCGAAGTCCTCAAAGAGGTGGTGCCCCCGGAGGATGCTTCCGTGTCTGTTCCCCGGCAGAGAAGCCTGTACTCAGAGTGGCAAAGTCGACGAGGTCGGCGCTGCTGCTAGGTCCTCAGAGTTAGAGAGGAGAGATTCTGAACTCCAAGCGACTCATATGGGCTCGGGGCGGCTTTCTTCTTGTGCCCATGTCAGACTTGTGAGTTGGGCTCGCTGACAGGGAAGTGGACAGTTGTCGAAGTGACATGACAGTTGTCGGAGCCCTATCCTCTGGTGTGACCTTTCACCAAGTAGTCGGAGCATCTTCTAATACTCCGAGGGAGTGAGAGTTAAGACGCGAAGTCGACAGTTGTCAGAGTGACCCGGTTGTTGTCAGAGCTTGGCCCCAGGTGATTCATCTTCATAGTGCATTTTAGTTGTCAAGGTGAAAGACCAATGTAAGTTGGAGTTAGCCGTCAGGGTAAAAACCCCGATATAGGCTGTCAGAGTAACCGTCATGAGCGCTTCGTCTTTCAGGAGAGTCTTAGTGTAAGTCTAGCTGTGCCGATATAGGTTGTCAAGGGTGACTGTCAAAAGCGCTTTCGTCTTTTAGGAGAGCTTCTATGTAGGTCTAACCATCAGGGTGAGGACCCAGTATAGGCTGTCGGGGTGACCGTCAGTAGCACTTCCGTCTTTCATGAGAGCCACTGTGTAGATCTAGCCATCAAGGTGAGGACTTGATATAAGCTGTAGAAGTAACTGTCATGAGCGCTTTCATCTTTCAGGAGAGCCTCCGTGCAGGTCTGCCGTCAGGGTGAGGACTGAGACACTCAAGTAGTCATCGGGGCGAGCGCCCAGTGCGGAGTGAAGTTGGCATCATCCTCGTGGGCCTTGATGAGGTCGGTCCCAAGCAGGCTTGTAGGCAAAGAGATACTTGAGATGTCGTCAGGCCGAGGGCCCGAGTAGGCGGTTCTCCGAGTAGTCATCGGGGGGAGGGCCCGATGCCTGCTGTTGAATACTTGAGATGTCGTCAGGACAAATGCCTGATGTTGGCAGTTCTTCGAGTAGTCGTCGGGGCGATGACCCAGTGATACTGGAGATGCCATAGCGGCGAGGGCCCGATGTAGGCGGTTCTCCAAGTAGTCGTTGGGGCGAGGGCACATGCCTACTGTTGAGACACTCGAGATGTCGTCAGGGTTAGGGCCTGATGTAGGTGATTCTCCGAGTAGTAATATGAGCGCGGGCCTGGTGCCTGCTATTTCGAGATGTCGTTAGGGCGAGGGCCCGATGTAAGCGGTTCTCCGAGTATCGTCGGGGCAAGGGCCCGATGCACGCTGTTGAGACACTCGAGATGTCGTCAGGGCGATGGCTCGATGTAGGCGGTTCTCCGAGTAGTCGTCGGGGCGAGGGCCTGGTGCAGAGTGAAGTTGGCTTCATCCCCGTGGGCCTTGATGAGGTCCCAAGCGGGCTCGTTGATAGTTCTGACCGCTCAGCTCGGAGTCTTATTCGAGGAATAGATTGCGCCTTCTTTTCTCCATTTTGCCCCTTACTTGAGGGAGCAGTTGGCAGAACTTTAGGTAGCACCCTCAATTTGAATATACTTCTGGGCGCGAGTGAGATGTCCCTCATCTTGGTGACCTCGTGTTTCACCTGATGCTTGTAGAAAGAGTGGGTGACTTGTAGCCCCACTGATGAACGCGACGGCAGCCACATCGTCGTTGCAGTTATACACCAGATGGCTCTGAAAATAGCTGATATACTGCTTGAGGCTCTCCACAGGCTTCATCTTAATGGTGAGAAGGAGGTTTTGTTCTTTAACACCATCGAAAAGCGTACTGGTGGTAGAAGACCTGCTTCACCTCCTCGAAGCTCTAGAGAGATTGTTTCATAAGTGTATAAAACCGATTGTAGGCAGCGCCCTTGAGACTGGACGGGAACACACGACTCAGGAGCAAGTCGTCGTGAGAATGGGTCGCCATCTTGTTCTGATATTGACGGAGGTGCTAGATGGGGTCGCACTCGAGTAGCACTCAAGCTTCGGCATCACAAACCTCTTCGAGAAGTGGTGAGAGGTGATCTCAGAGAGCGGAGAGTCGAAGGTGCTCAACCTGCAAGGCTCTGTCTCCTTCCGAAGAAGTTGACTTGCTTTCTCAACTTGCTTCCAGACAATCTCCTCGACATCCACCACGTGAGGAGCCTTCCGGGCCCTATGCAACCCAGAGTTCCCAGAGTGCTGACTATCGCTCAGGAAGAGTGATCTATCACGCCTTCGATTGCTCACATTGTGGGCGGCCCGTGCAGTGCTCGGTGGCGGAGACGAAAGGTGTAATACCCTTCTATCTTTTGGTTCCTGGTGGATTGCAATTTGCGAAGGATCTCCATCTCAGCGATCAGCCGGTTGTGGGGCGGGTCGCCGCTCTCTCTCTCGAGGGTAGCCTTCTCACAATCACAAGCCGCCTCCGCCCGATGTTCATCCATCTGCTTCTGAAGGTTAGAAAGCATCAGGATGATTAGTTCTCAGGAGCATTGTCCCCTGCCCCGGGGTAGTAGGCGGGGAAAAGAGTCCTTCCCCGGCATCTCGATGTGAACGTCAATTTTGCCTTGTTTTCAAGAGGAGATGATGGTCCAAGAAGATCCAACTCGACTGGAGAAGACGATGGTTTGAAGCAAAAGAAACAAATCAAGGTGGAGTAATCTAGTCGATTTATAAGAAGTATAAGTCGACTATACAGTCGACTGGGTATATACAAAAAAGGATTGATTATATAGTAGTCGACTAATAAGAATTATAAGTTTACTAATGGAAAGAGTAGTTAACTAAACTGCATGATAAGTTAACTAATCAGCGTTCTGAAGCGTGAGCAGTTTTCTATTCAGGCGCGTGCATGATTCCTTTTCTGGAGGAGTACGAATAGGATTCAGATTCTATTCAATAAGGTTTGTTTCTAAAGATTGAATGTGTAGATTCTTCTAGATCAAGAGATCAACTCCTAATAGGATTGATCAAGATTCTTCGAGCATCCAACAGCCAAGATCATCTCATAATCCAAATAGGAGTTATATTGTAAAATCTTATAATAAAAGTTGTAACCCAGTATTGTAAAGTGTGGAGAAAAGATGGAGAACACCAAGAAAGTCAAAAAAGAGAGCAAGATAAAGGTGCATAGAGAGAAGCTATACTCTTGTAATCTAGGTCTAGATTGAAAGGGAAGGTGAATTCTCTTGTGGTATCAAGAGCAGGACTAGATCTCTTTGTATCAAGTTTATTAAAAAGCTCTCTCAAGTTCTCTCCCCGTGGACGTAGAATAAGTTTGGGCCAAACCATGTTAAATCATCGTGTTATTACTCTTTTGTCTAGGTTTTGCTAATTTGCTTTACAATAGTTTTCTTTTTGTAAGTATAATCATATTGCCAAGTTCCGCAAACATCGATCCTGGGAGTAACAATTGGTATCAGAGGGCCGATTCTTACAACAATTGGTATCAGAGCTAAAGGTTAACGAAGGACGATATGTCGAAGATAGGAAATTCTACGATAAAGTTCAAGATTGAGAAGTTCTGACAAAGAGGGTGAAGACGTTGTTGGTGCAACAGGTTCTTCACAAGACCTTACAGGATAAGTTAGTAAAACATGCAGGTACGTCAGATGAGGATTGAGAGAAGATAGATCTAAAGGCGGCAAGTATGATCCAACTATGTCTCGCAAACGAAGTTATGTACAACGTGATGGATGAAGAAACGACTATAAGATTATGGTCAAGGTTAGAGACGTATATGACAAAAAGCCTTTCCAACATGTTGTATATCAAGAAACTATATGTGCTATACATGAAGGAAGGGACAGCGGTGTTGGAGCATTAGAACTTTTTCAACAAGGTCATCAGCGAACTTCTAATTGTTTATGTAAAGATCGACGAGGAGGACAAGGCGTTAATACTTCTTAGTTCGCTTCTATAGTCATATCATCACCATCATGCTCAACGGCAAGGAAACTCTCATCTTGGAGGAGGTCATGTCAAATCTCTTATCTAATGAGATCGAGAACAGGCCAAATTAAGAGGAGCGCGAACAATCGGGCTCTGTGATCACGGGAAGGAAAGGAAGAGAAGGAAAGAAAAGTCAGACTCGTCAAGGTGTGTCACTTTAGTAGGAAGGTCATTGAAGAATGATTGTAAGTATCAGTAAGACTGGTTGAAGAAGGGGTACACTGCGGAGGCAGACGTAACAAGCAGTGTGACAACGAAGTACTAATGGCTTCTTATGTTGAAGACAACACTTCTCAAAGTAAAGGTTAGATATTTGATTTGGGTAGTACGGTTCATGTATGTTCCCATAAGGAGTTGTTCAACTCCTTCGTTACAAAGGAGGAGGGGTTGTCATAATGGTGGATGGCTCGGCTTGCAAGGTCATCGGCATTGGGACAGTCAAGGTTACATAAAGAGATCAGACGGTGCGTGCTCTAGAGGCAGTCCGGTATGTCCCGAGCACGGTACAATCTAATATCTATAGGGGTGCTCGAAGAAGAAGAATGTCAGATCCAAATGCAACAAGGCGTCATCACAGTTAGCCAAGGAGACGGTAATCCTAGAAGGAGAGAAATGTGAAGGATTATACAAGTTGAATGATTGAAACTTACTTCGGAGGTGGAGTTTCAAGGATAAGCTTAAAAGGGAGTTCATCGTGAGGTGAACTTCAAGACTGCAACGGGACCAGACAGGGTCAAAGTATTGCATGAAGGAGAAAGGGTGCATTCGAGCAAGGCCCGAGATGAACTAAGTCATGGCATTAAATCAGCCAAAAGCCCCGGAGAAATGGGCAAGAGTTAAAAGCTTCATGGTACGGTTATTGTAATACCAGTATTTTGTAATACATGATTTAAAAATAATACATGTATATATATAATGGATTATGAAATTAATTATTATCTAGGAAGATTATTTTAATTGTTATGAATTACTAATGTCATTATTAACTATTTTAGATTATTATTAGTATGTAATTACTATTAATTATTATTGTCCTAATATGTTATTATTACTTTTATTATTATTCTTGTTATTTTTCGTCCCCTTCCATCTTTTTCCATTTATTTTTCTTAAGCCCAAAACCAAGCCCATAGCTCCCTGTCATATTTCCTTGTCCTTCTTTCTCTGGTTCAACCAATAAGCCTATATAGTCATTAACCATTAGCTCAAACCCACAACCCTCAACCCATTCAAACCATATCTATAATCCAAATCCTAACTAACCCTAATCTGTCTTATCACCTCTAATACTAAACCTAATCCTAACAAAAAGAACCTTATTCTTTCTTCTTCCCTGAACCACCGACAGCACCCCATGTGCCCTCCCATCCGATCTTTACCCCAGGCGAGCACCATCCATCCTCCACACACCACATCCAGCCGCCTCCTCTCCTTGCCGCAAGCCCATAGCACACTGGGCCTTCAACACCCACCACCGAATACCACTTCCCTTCTAGCCCGTGCTCCATGGCCGCCCTCCTTCATCTCCGAGATCATCCGAGCCCTTCCACCACGACAAACCTCTCCCACAACACTCGAGCACACACCCCTGCAGATCGCATCGGCTGGTCCCCCTTGCTCGTGCATCCTTCCCTCTGCCAGAGACCCCAAACCAGCGCCCTTGCTGCCCTCTCCCTGGCCACGGCACCTACTCCCCATCCCTCATGCTGCAGCCCACAGCCATTCACCCAAGCCTCCCCTTGGACGTGAGCCACAACACCCAGGAGATCCTCCCACATCTTTCCAATCCCCTTGCCGAGCACAGTCCAGGGTTGAGCCCTCTCAGCTGCCCTCTTCCCTGCGCAAGGCTCACGACAGCCCGAAGCCAGCCCGTATCACACCAGCGCAGGCCTGCATCCCCACTCTTTGTCATGCGCACTTCCATCTCCCATGGTCGTTGCTCCCCCTTCCTCCGAGCAACACAACCCTCGGACCACTATGTGGCAGCCCGATCTTCTCCGCGGGCACTCCGGCAATCCATCGTGCCCCTCCGAGGCCTCCGTCTCTGCTGGCGAGCAACCCCGCGGCCGTGCGCTGCACCAACACCTCCACGTTACGGACACGCTCGGGAGATCTGGACACGATCTGGATTTGTGTTTGCTGTGGAGCAATACGTTGGCGATTTGAAGACCGACACGAGATTATTAGAAGATCTGTACTAATTCGTGCAGTAAAGACCAGATGGCGATTCGGACCCAAAACTACATCATTCATGTGAGTGTCTGTTATTATGTTATTTCCTTATTTTACTGTGGTCCGTATGCATTTATATGTTACTCGTATTATTTCATGTGATCGTCTATATATTTTACCAGTGTGATTATGCGTATTACTTCATAAGACGTCAGGGAGATTTCGCCTTATTTATTTAGTTGATATGAGCGTTATCAGCATCATTTATGTATAGAGGATTACCATTTTTGATTCAAGACTAGTTATAGTATACTTTAGACTTTGACTTGATTGATCTTAAGATTGGCCTGATTCATATTAGTGGATAAGTATATTGATTTTAGGTATTTATTGGATATTTATTTGGTGATTATTTAAACGGAAATTTATTTGGATACTGATGATGGAATAAACATGATGTACTTTATTAAGATGAATGATCTTCTTGATACTTGGACTTTATGAACTTAGTTAGAGTTGGAGTAGACTGAGATCTATATTCTTTACATTGGATCTTGATCAATATATATAGATTGATTTTTTTAGATTATCATCAGGTATTGTGAGTATATTTTACCTCTGATATCGTTATGTAACATGATCTTGGTTTTGAATTATTGAAGTAAGGATTTCCGGATTTACCCTAATTATATTAATTGAATGTTGATGATCTTATTGATATTGACTACTAGATGTAGAGATGATCTAGATTTCATATTGATCGATGATGTTACATTTCTTAGTTATGATCTTCATTGATTGGATAGCGATGGTCGGTTAGATATGATAGAGTATACATTTATTTCAGGTTGCTGAGACTTAAATACACCAATGACTTAGAGAGTGGGTATGTCGATGACTTTGAGGATCAAAATTGATTGAATATTTTACCACGGATCATTTTATTCATGCCTGCATGTCATTACTCATCCTGAACATCATGATACCACTCGAAAAACTTGACTGATTAAACATGACATCTACCTGATAACTATATTATTCATGTAACTAAAGTTGTTAGAAAATATTGTTATACGGTAATAACACCCTCCTGTTATACTTATTACATGTCTTGTTATACTGGTGTCCAGATCACACTGTTAATGTTGTTACTGTGATATCACCGAGTTATCTCAGTGATCTACGTAACATGTACATTAGTTAATCTTGATAATCTAAATGACATGATATTAAACAACTTACACCGAGGCTGAGAAAATTGATGGAGGAGACGTCTATATTTCAGGTAGATCTAGAATATATGTTGAAAAACACCTAGAGGGAGGGTGAATAGGTTTAATGCTAATCTAATGATCTTTTTAAACATGTATGTATGAATGATGCAACCGGTCACTCAAAACAAGAAATTGAAGCCGAATTCCCCGTGAAGGGCTCTAGAACTTCTCCTCTTTGATTCCTCTAGATTATAAGTTGAGGCGCGTAATTGCTTTCTTATTGAGATGAGTAAAGACTGAAAAATGCAAGTAAATGAAATGGTGCAATAATGAAGTGCAAGTAAGAGGTATCACAAGATTAAAATGTAAGCAATAAACAAGCAATAAGGAAACCAATCGCAAACACAAGGAATTTGTTTCGAGGTTCGAGCCACTGCTCTACATCCCCGCCTCCATCACCGTGAAGGATTTCGACTAAATCCGCAAAGGGAATTTCCACACTGGAACCTTTACACCCAAGGGGATTACATTGGTCTACACAAGGCCGGAGTACCCAACTCCCACCAATCCAACCTCTACATAAGAGGGATCTCAATACAAGAAAATACAAGTAATTAGGTGATCAAAAGATCACAAACTTCTCTCTTACAACTTCTTATAGAATGGGGATGATTTTGGCTCAAGAAGTGAAGTGAGAAAAATTCAGTTGTAAAGAAATGAAAAGAGCTTGGAAAAGAACTGAAAAACTTTAACCAAGAAAGCACTTTAGAAAGTGAGAGCTTGAAAACTTTTCTTTTCTTTAGAAACTTCAAAACAATAGGGATTTTTCTTATATTCAACAAGGGACCAATGACATCTATTTATAGGGATTAGATAAGGGCATTTCATCATTTAATCTAGGTTAATATGTCAGGTAATAGGCACAAGAAAATCAGAAATAGCTGAAAGAACCATCAAAATCAAAACCAGAAAACAGATTTCAAAAAACTAGCCGTTGGGGGGCTACTGGCGGCTGTCGGTCGACCGGCCCCGGTCGACCGGCAATCTATCTGGCAAAAGAGTCGTTGACTCGGTCGACCGGTCGGTCGACCGTAGGCTAAACAAAAAAGAATTGTTTGTTCTGTCGGTCGACTGGCCCGATCGACCGACAAAACCCGAGAGCAAGGTCTGTCAGTCGGTCGACAGGTCCGGTCTATCGGCAGAAGTGCACAAACGTGCACGCCAAAGCCACATAATCCGTTCGACCGGTCCAGTCGACCGATCTGGCCTGAAATAGATCTGGTCGACCGCCCAGTCGACCGTTAGGCCTGAAACAATATTATTTTGGAAATATTTTTTGAACTTTGAAGAATTTTATAATACTTTTAAATGGTTTGATGTTTAAGTAGCATGCTATAAGGGATGAAATACATGATTTAAACTAGATGTAAAAATATGAAATATTTTGAGACATGCATATCAATCAAGAATGCACCTAATCCAACTAACCAAAACAAAAACCGTATTTTGAAAGTGAAAGTGTGTGTGTGTTTTCTTGAGCCAACTTATCATAACCTTACTCTTTAACAAACTAAATCTTACAATGGTTCTTAGGTGACTACAAGATCTTCAAATTTGGACTTCTCCATATGCAATATTGAATAGCTTGAATCTTTGGTCCCGAATTGAGTCAACTTGAGTCAAAAATACCTTCCTTTAGGGAAGAAGACATCTTGAATCCTTAGAACCCTGAAACACACTTAACACTAAAATATGATTAGTACAAATAACTATATATGTTTTGTAATCATCAAACTCAAAACCGGGTGATTGTAACCTTGGGCCAACAATCTCCCCCTTTTTGATGATGACAAAACATATGAGTTATTTTTTTAAAAAAAATGGGAAAGAGCTTGGAGGCTCCCCCTCAAATCATGCTATATACATGGATGGCTATATACATGAATGAAAAGTAAAAACAAGAACTTGGCATAAGAAAGACATAAGAATTCAAAACATATAGCTCAACAAATAATAACTCAAAACATAAAACACATAACTCAAAACTCAAAACTCAACTCAAAACTCAAAATACATAACTCAAAACATAAAACCATAACTCAAAACTCAAAATACATAACTCAAAACTCAAAATAATAAACTAACTTTTTCTCCTCATTTTTGTCATACATCAAAAGGGTAAATAATAAACATTGTTAAAAAATTTCATGAATCCATAGCATAAACATTCAATTCACCACAAATAAAAAAAATCTAGTATAGTCGAGTGGTTTGTAAAAATATCGGCAAGTTGAAAATCGGTAGAAACATAATCAATTTCAATATCACCTTTCTCCTAATGATCTCTAAGAAAGTGATACCGAATGTCAATGTGCTTAGTCTTACTATGTTGATTTGTATTTTTAGTCATATGAATAGTACTAATATTATCACAAAATATTTTAATATGGTCATAATGCAAATCATAGTCAAGGAGAGTATGTTTCATCCAAGGACTTGTGCACAACAAGCCCCCGCCGCAACATACTCCGCCTCAGCGGTAGAGAGGGCTACCGAATTTTATTTCTTGGAAGACCATGAAACAGACAATTACCGAGAAATTGACATATTCCACTTGTACTCTTCCTATCCACTCTACAACCTGCATAGTCGGCATCTGAAAAACTCGTCATTAAAAATTGTCCGGTCTTCGGATACCACAAACCCTTTTAATTGTGCCCTTAACATATCTAATAATGCGTTTTACCGCAATCAAATGGGTCTCTTTAGGATACGATTGAAATCGAGCACAAAGACAAACACAAACGTAATGTCCGGCCTACTAGCCGTTAAATACAACAAGCTACCAATCATGCTACGGTAGACTTTAATGTCTATATTTGTACCTTGTTCATCCTTGTCAAGCTTTGTAGTGGTAGCCATGAGAGTTTTGCTTGTCTTAGCCCCTTCAAGCCCAAATTTCTTGATAAGTTCCTTCGTGTACTTGGCTTGATTGATGAAAATCTCATCCTTCCTTGCTTGATTTGGAGACCAAGGAAGTAGTTAAGCTCGCCCATCATAGACATGTCAAATTCCTCCTTCATGTATGATTCAAAAGCTTTGCAAAGATTTTCATTAGTAGAACCAAATATGATATCATCAACATATATTTGAACTATAAGTATATCATTTTCAACATGTTTGGTAAACAAAGCAGTATCTATTTTCCTTTATTAAAACCATTAGAAATAAGAAATGAAGAAAGTCTTTCATACCAAGCCCTAGGGGCTTGTTTTAAACCATAAGAGCTTTGTTTAGTTTGAAAACAAAATCTGAATGTGTAGGATCAACAAACCCGGGGGTTGTTCAACATACACCTCCTCTTTAATAAATCCTTTAAGAAAGCACTTTTTACATCCATTTGAAAAAATTTAAAATCTTTATATGAAGAAAATGCAAGTGTCATCCGTATGGCCGTGCTACGGGTGCAAAAGTTTCCTCAAAAATAATACCTTCGACTTGAGTGTAACCTTGGGCCACTAACCTAGCTTTATTCCTAACATTTCCCGACTCATCCAACTTGTTTCTTAAAGATTCACTTAGTACCAATTGTTGGTCTATCGTGGGGCCTAGGAACAAGATGCCAAACTTAGTTGTGCTTGAATTGATTGAGCTCCTCTTGCATGGCAAGCACCATATGAGTCGCCCTCGGCTTCGAGGATGTTCTTTGATTCAAAATGAGAAATAAATGCATAGTGCGCACAAAGATCATGAAGTTTAGAACGAGTAGTTCCCCCTTTTGATACTTCACCTATAATAAGATCCTTGGGATGATGTGGATTGAATCTCCAATCTTTTGGAAGTGATTGAGTTGTCTCCACTTCAACTTCTTGAACTTCATTTTCTTCATCACCCTTTGGCATGTCTTCAAGAGTAGGTGAGTCCTTCAAAGTAATTTTCTCCATGTCTTCATTTAGGGAATCTATTTCTATAACATTCTCAACAAACACATTAGATTCCTCAACTTTACATGTATAGATTCTTCAATAGTCAAGTATGACTTATGAAGACTCTATAAGCTTTACTAGTGTTAGAGTAACCAACAAAAATTGCTTCATATGATTTTGTATCAAATTTTCCTAAATTATCTTTAGTATTTAAAACAAAACATTTACAACCAAAAACTTTAAAGTATGAAACATTTGGTTTTCTTGAATAATAAATCTCAAAGATGTTTAGAAGTGTTTTTGCATAAGAAAACCCTATTTGACATGTAGCAAGATGTGTTAACGGCCTCGGCCCATGGATAATGAGGGAGACCATACTCATTTATCATTATCCTAGCCATCTCTTGAAGTGTACGATTTTTCCTCTTAACGACTCTATTTTGTTGTGGAGTTCTAGGACAAGATAGTTCATGCTTAATTCCATGTTCTTCGCAAAAAGTGGTAAAGGGTTGGTTATTGAATTCACCACCTCTATCACTTCTTATTCTTAAAATAGAAGAATCTTTTTCCTTTTCAACTCTTTTCTTAAAGGCTTGAAAATATGAAAAGGCTTGATTTTTATGTTCTAAAAAGAAAAACCAAGTAAAACGAGAGAAATCATCAACTAAAACGAAAGCAAAACGATTCCCACTTAGATTTTTGGTTTGTGTAGGACCAAATAAATCCATATGGATCAACTCCAAAGGTCGTGATGTCATGATATCCTTGATTGATTTGAAAGAGGACTTGATTTGTTTCCCAAGTTGGCACGCATCGCAAATGCGGTCCTTTTCAAATTTCAAGTAAGGAATACCTTTCACCATTTTCTTGTTGTTTAATCTAGATAGATGGTCAAAAGAAATGTAGTCTAACCTCCTATGCCACAACCAAGAGTCATCATCGAGGGCATTCAAACAAGTAGCATTGCATAGCATTTTAGACATATCAATCATGTATTTATTGTTTTCACGAAATCAGGAAAATATACATGTATTGGATTGTCTATCAATAACACTACATGCTAGGTCATCAAAAACAACATTAAAATCTTTATCACAAAGTTGACTAACACTCAAGAGATTATGCTTGAGGCCATCAACTAAAACAACATTTTCTATTAAAGGAGATGTACCAAGTTTAACATTACCAATACCAATGATTTTTCCTTGGGCGTCATCTCCGAAGGTGACGGTGCCACCTTCATGGTATCTTGATAGGGTTGTGAAGTTGTTGATATCACAAGTCATGTGCCTTGAGCAACCACTATCAAGATACCACCACTCCTTACATTGTTGGGCTTTGGAATGTACCTACATCATTTAACAAATTTGTTGACTTTGGTACCCAAATTTTCTTGGGTCCTTGAATGTCAGTATTCTGAACCCAAACATGATAATGTGATGCATTAATCCTATCATAGCAAAATTTAACCAAATGACCTTTACGGCCACAATATGTGCATGAAAAAACTTTACCATACATGAATGCATGATGAGTGTATGGAGTGTGGGCATGTTTAAGGTGCTTAGCATGATGTAAAGGTTGTGATTTATGAACATGAGTATGAATAGCATATGAATGTTTCTTTGGGACATGTTTCTTAGGAAATATAGCCTCTAGTCTAGTTTTGTCAAATTCACATTTCTTCAAAACTACTCCTAATGAATCAATTTTCTTCTTTAGCAAGGAAATCTCATTTTCATCAATTTGTGAAAATTTACCTTTGCAAGAAATTTTATAGTCATCAAAATCCTTTTGAGTAGAAGAGAGAGTTGAAAACAATTCATCTTTTTCTTTTGTGAGAATGAAAACTTTGTGGTTGAGTGATTCATTTTCCTTTTTCATTTTCAAGTATTTCTTTTGAGAAAATCATAGTTATGAGATAGTTCTTCAAAAGCTTCTACTAGTTCATCTATAGATAGTTCACAATCAATAGATGTATCGGGAGTTACCTTGCTTGTGCTTTCATTTGCCATGAGCACATGATGGCGGTGTCAACTTCCTCATCGGATTCACTCTCCGAATCCCAAGTAGCCTTTAAAACTTTCTTTTTGTATGGCTTCTTGAAGGTGGAGGGTTTGCCTTTATTTTTCGGACATTCTGCAACAATGTGACCCGGCTTCCGGCAATTGAAGCAAATGATTTTCTTCTCTTCTTTACCTTACCATCTCCTTCTATTTTGAAACTTTGCCTTATTGTACATTCTCCGAACGTTCTTTACAAGAAGAGAAAGATCTTCATCATCTTCTTCTTCACCGTCCTCGTCAGAGTAGGTGGAAGAGCTCTTGAAGGCAATTACTTTCTTCTTGGGAGGAGCCATCTCTTCTCTTGCTTTTCTTTCCATCTCATGGGTCTTGAGATTCCCAATGAGACGATAAGCTCCGTTTCTTCCTTGTCATTGAGCTCCTTCAAAGTTGTGGCTTTGACTTCCTAAGATGGAGGGAGTGCACGGATGATCTTCCTCACTTTTGGTCGTTGTCAATGCCGTCACCTAAAGAAGAAAGTCCATTAGTAATCTTTGTAAACTTAGTAACCATATCATCTATGGTTTCATTCTCTTGCATAGAAAAGTTTTCATGTTGGGAACGAAGAAGGTCGATTTTTGCCCTCTTTACTTGTGAAGTTCCCTCATGAGTGACAAGAAGGTGAGTTCAAATCTCATAAGCGAATTTGCAATGAATGACTCTAGAAATATCATCGTCATTAAGAGCTTGAAGCAAGGCATAGTGTGCCCTAGTATTAGCGTCAAACTCTTTCGTGGCAATATCGGACCAAGTGTCCTCATCACCAAGGGGTGCACTAAAAGGTTTGGTCACCGCCTTTGCAACCCGGCTCCCTAAGGATTGCAAAAACATGGTCATCTTAACCTTTCATATGGGAAAGTTAAGGCCATCAAACTTGGGTGGGGTCTTAGTTCCTTCGGCCATTTTTACTAAGTGTATGAGATGAAAAATGAATAGAGTGATTAGCAATATAGGATCTCTCTAAGGTTGTTAAGCCAAGAGCCTAGAGACAAAAGCTTTGATACCAATTGAAAAACACCTAGAGGGGGGGTGAATAGGTGTTAATGCTAATCTAATGATCTTTTTAAACAAGTATATATGTATGATGTAACCGGTCACTCAAAATAAGAAATTGAAGCCGAATTCCCCGTGAAGACTCTAGAACTTCTCCTCTTTGATTCCTCTAGATTATAAGTTAAGGCGCGTAATTGCTTTCTTATTGAGATGAGTAAAGACCAAAAAATGCAAGTAAATGAAATTGGTGCAATAATGAAGTGCAAGCAAGAGGTATTACAAGATAGAAATGTAAAGCAATGAACAAGCAATAAGGAAACAAATCGCAAACATAAGGAATTTGTTTCGAGGTTCGAGCCACTGCTCTATGTCCCCGTCTCCACCACCATGAAGGATTTCCACTAAATGCGCAAAGGGAATTTCCACACCGGAACCTTTACACCCAAGGGGATTACAATTGGTCTACACAAGACCGGAGTACCCAACTCCCACCAATCCAACCTCTTCACAAGAGGGATCTCAACACAAGAAAATACAAGTAATTAGGTGATCAAAAGACCACAAACTTCTCTCTTACAACTTCTTATGGAGTGGAGATGATTTTTGGCTCAAGAAGTGAAGTGAGAAAAATTCAGTTGTAAAGAAATGAAAAGAGCTTGAAAAACAACTGAAAAACTTTAACCAAGAAAGCACTGTAGAAAGTGAGAGCTTGAAAACTTTTCTTTTCTTTAGAAACTTCAAAATAATAGGGATTTTTCTTATATTCAACAAGGGACCAGTGACATCTATTTATAGGGATTAGATAAAGCATTTCATCATTTAATCAAGGTTAATAGGTCAGGTAATAGGCACAAGAAAATCAGAAATAGCTGAAAGAACCATCAAAATCAAAACCAGAAAACAGATTTCAAAAAACTAGCCGTTGGGGGCGGCTGGCGGCTGTCGGTCGACCGGCAGTCTATCTAGCAAAAGAGCCGTCGGACTCGATCGACCGGTCGGTCGACCATAGGCTAAACAAAAAAGAATTGTTTGTTCTGTCGAGAGCAAGGGTCTGTCAGTCGGTCGACCGGTCCGGTCGACCGGCAGACGTGCACAAACGTGTACGCCAAAGCCACATAACCCGGTCGACCGGTCCGATCGACCGATCTGGCCTGAAATAGATCCGGTCGACCGCCCGATCGACCGTTAGGCCTGAAACAATATTATTTTGGAAATATTGTTTGAACTTTGAAGAATTTTTAAAATACTTTTAAATGGTTTGATGTTTAAGTAGCATGTTATAAGGGATGAGATACATGATTTAAACTAGATGTAAAAATATGAAATATTTTGAGACATGCATATCAATCAAGACATGCACCTAATCCAACTAACCAAAATAAAAACCGTATTTTGAAAAGTGAAAGTGTGTGTTTTCTTGAGCCAACTTATCATAACCTTACTCTTTAACAAACTAAATCTTAAAAGGGTTCTTAGGTGATCACAAGATCTTCAAATTTGGACTTCTCCATATGCAATGTTGAATAACTTGAATCCTTGATCCCGAATTGAGTCAACTTGAGTCAAAAATACCTTCCTTTAAGGAAGAAGACATCTTGAATCCTTAGAACCCTGAAACACACTTAAACACTAAAATATGATTAGTACAAATAACTATATATGTTTTGTAATCATCAAAACTCAAAAACCGGGTGATTGTAACCTTGGGTCAACATATGTTACGCAGCCGAAAGAGGGTTCCACTGCAGAGTTCCCGTGGGGTGACTGACACCCCATCCTATTCATGTTCTTGTTCCTGTTATACATGTTATACATGTTACTTGACTTGTTATACATGTTACCTGACTGCCTTACGGAAGGGCCTGTTTCAGCGCCAGGAGTCTGGGCCGTAGTCCCGGATATGTATGGGACCCACTTAAAAACACAAACAATGTCTCCAACCAATCAGTTTGAATAACTTAAAATCCCGATTGACATACGTAGTAGGCATAGTATGAGAAGCGTCTACTGCAGGTGACAATTGGTGTTTGCTGACATAATTAATAACAAAACTGAATTCTTACATTGACATTATAGACTGAACTTGATATATACATGTTATGATAGACACCTGACTGTACTCATTACCAAAATATGATATTATAACAGATTAATCTCATTATTCTTCAAGTTACGTACTGTATGTCCCTGTAATACTTGAGATATATTGATTGATGATGTATCGTACAATTTCTTTATTACTGTTTTATTTATGTCATTTCCTCATCTAGTATATCAGCATGATAATATCATAGTATGCTCACATGTTATATGCACGTGCACCTTCCCTTTATTTTACACACTCATTGGGAGTTCTGACTCCCTAGATTTGCACATCCAAGTATATAGTTGTTATTTTTTCTGATCAGATATTTGGAGAGAATCACAAGCATCTTGAGTTCTCTCGATTCGATTACTAGTATCCATACTTTTATTCCGTCATTTCCTTGATTTCTGATATATTGGACTCATGACTTGTTTTATTCTTTTACTCATTTGAGATCATGTGTAGACATTATATGTATTATTGCAGTGATGTTGATTTTTCATAGTGATTATATAGCTTATTCAGGTTATTTTAGGCTTAAGGTGTATACGTGGGGTATTCTCCTCGCGTATATACGTCGCTGACTCTCGTCGCGATTTCGTTTCCACGTATTTGGGAAGCGAGACGTGACAGGGTTTTCTTGGTATCAGAGCCTTCAAAATAAAAGGGACCTTGTTCTTACCGTTAACTTGAGACAAGTTATATTCACACTACAATATACATATATTATTCACACAATGGTATTGAGTCCACTTGAAAATTAACCGTCCTCCTTTTGGATATCCATCTCTTTGATTTTTTGATATCTCTGATTCTAACTCTTCTTCTAGAATAATTTGGGTTCCATTTTGATTCTTATATTCTTCTTCCCGATTCTATTTTCTGATTTTGTCTCCGGAGTTTGATCACTTCATGTTGAAGCCGGTAGCAGAGAACAGAGCGCAGCGAAAGCGTGGAAGACCCATGATGTAGTGAGAAGCGGCGTGGAAGCTTCATCTGAAGGTTCACCTAGAGGGGGGTGAATAGGTGATGGCTAATCTAAAGGTCACTTAATGATGAATGATGCAAATAATGCGGAAGCTAAAAACAATTATGACCTAATTAAACTTTTACACTAAACACTATGTATAACACAAGAGTGTTGCCGAATTTCCCGTGAAGGGCTCTGGACAAACTCCTCTAGATTCCCCTTGAATAGGTTGAGGTGTCGCGTTGGCTCTCTTGGTTGAATACAAGTGTTAGCAAACAATCCCAAGCAAGTATATCAATATGAGCACAAGGAATATATCATGCATATAAAAGTAAAGACAAGATAAGTAATGCAAGATATAACAAGAGACAAAGAGAGAGAGAGAGAGAGGAAGAGAGAAGGAGAGAGAGAGAGAGAGAAGGCAATCGCAAACACAAAGGGTTTGTTTCGAGGTTCGAGCACACTTGCTCTACATCCCCGCCTTCGACACACGAAGGATTTCCACTATGCAAGATCCCACTGGATCTCTCCTCGGTGCCGCAACACCTACAAGCCCTCGGACTCTCTAGTCCCGTACACACCGCAAGCCCACCGGCTCGCCGAGGCCGCACCTCAAACAATGAGTTCGCACCCGAACCCGAAACAACCGAGTCCACACTTGGACCCTAAACAATGCGAACACAACCGTCCGCTCCTCAAATGAACAAAGTAGAACTTTGGTGATCACAACTCTTGATCACCTAAAATCCTCTCACAATAACACTCCCTATAGGGTAGATAGATCAATGGATGCTCAAGTGTTGATGTGAGAAAACAAGGATGTGAAAGGTGGAGGAAAACTCAAAGAATCTCTTTTACACACTCTAAATAAAACTCCCTTTGGATTGGAAGTATTAGCTCTCTATTTTGTGGAGAAAAACTTCTGAAAAGAGTGGGAAAAACTGGCTCTAAAAACTTCTCCAAATCTTCTTGCAAAACAGTCCACAAACCCCCAAATATATAGGCTGTCAAAAACTAGCCGTTGGGGCTTTGTCAGAACTGCCGGTCGACAGGTGCAGTCGACCGCCAACGGTCGGATTTCTAACTGTTGGAGCCACGGCTGACCGCCTGGGTCGACCGACCCACTGGAGCTGAGAGTCTAACTCTCTGTCGGTCGACCGGTACGGTCGGCCGAACTTTCCAGAGAGCTCTGCTCTCTGGAGCGGTCGACCGGCACGGTCGGCCGTCCTCCAGTACACAAAGGCGTGAATGTTTGTGCACGTCGGTCGACCGGTCCGGTCGGCCGACTCCAGGATTAGTCGACTTATAAATGCTACTAGTCGACTTATCCGAAGCCTGAAACAATTTTCTGGGATTTAAAATATGGTCTTTTTGGCTCAAATAAAATCCCATAAAATACATAAAAATCTACAAAAATAGTTTAACCAATATACTTTGATAATCAAACATGCTTGCACAAAATCAAGGCATGTTATAAAAGATTGGACTATTTTTGTAATATGGAAATATTTGGCTCATGATAAAAACTGTATTTTCCAAAACATGTTTTCTAAACTTTGTTTTTCCAAAACATCTTCAAATACAAAAACAAGATATTATAATTCATTTTAAGGCATAGTGTGTATGGATATGATCCACTACACAATCAAGATGAAATATCTATGTTTTTGTCATAAAGCTCTAAACTTGGTTTTGGTTTAAAGATATGTATATGAGAAATACCAAAAATCACTTGAAATACTATTTTGGTTTTTGGTTAAAATTCTTTTCTAAAACAAACTAAATCAAGAGTGTGTGTGCATGGTATACTTGAGCAATCCACCAACTATCTATCCTTTACATTTTATCTAAAACAAAAACAAAATCTTATACCTAGACACAAGTCTTCATCTTCTTGAAGTCTTCACTTGAAGGCTTCTCATCTTCTTGACTTGGTCCAAGCTTGATCCAAAAGCTCCTTGGATCACACCGTGCTAACTCCAAATCTTGACATTTTATCCTTTGTTGAGCTATGCACCTACTAAGATCTTGATAATGAATCTGTCACTAATTAAACAAAAGATCATTAGTAAACATAACTTCATGAGTTGATCATCATCAAAACTAGGGTGATAGGCCTTTGGGCCAACAATCTCCCCCTTTTTGATGATGACAAAACTCATGAGGTTATATATGCATGGATTAAAGTAAAGCTTCAAAGAAGCTCCCCCTTAACTCATGATTACAAAATAAATAATAGATATGGCAATGAGGCACATGAATATGTATGCAAGTATGGAGATAAAACATGCAACAAGCATAAATCAAATCTTTTTCTCCTATTTGCAATACAAAACATATATGCATAAATAACAAGGAAGACAAATACTTCTCCCCTTAAGCAATGAAAACATGAAAACATGCATATAAACTCAAATACTTCTCCCCCTTTTTGTCAATCATCAACAAAGGGTTCAAAGTAAAATCAAATCAAACAAATTTTTCTCCCCCTTTTTGTCAAAAATAAAAAGATCAAGAAGGGGTAAAACAAATCAATCAATAAAGATTTATATGCGATATACATTCATGAAGAGGAAGACGCTAAGTTAGCTTCCCTACACATATACATTACATGAAGAAGGGATGACAAGCCCCAATTCACATAACACATATTATGTAATGCATAAGAGGAGATGTGAAGCTCCCCCTACACACGTATATCATATAAAGAAGAGTTGTCAAGCTCCTCAATTTATAATATACTCAACATGAATCCATATGTAGAAGAGATGTTAAGCTCTCCTTACATATAGGAAATACATACCAAAACATTTTTAATTTTTTTTAATGTTTCTTAAACAAAATTTTTAAAGGTATCAGAGCTCTTGTAAAACAAACAAATTTTAAGATACCAAATTGAAAATAATCATTATTGTAAAACATATTGATACCAATAGAATTTTAACAAATATGAAGTTGAAGCATTTTGATATCAATGGTAAACATAATGATCCAAAAAAAATTTTATTTTTCATTAAAAACTTTGTGCTTTAAAAATGTGAACCAATTGAAAGTTAAGCACATGAAAATCATATATATGTATGAAAAATTATACCAATTGAATTTGATACATACATATATAAGGAAACAAATATGAGTATATACAAAAATTATCAATTTAGATACCAATTGAAAGAATTCAATGATACCAATTGACATAACAATAAGATCAAGTGTATATCTCATAACCTATACCTCCCAATCATGGTACAAGTTTAAATGATTTTCATTTTAAAGCATACATGAACATGATCTCCCATCCATCCGCCCATAGAAGGTAGGGGTTTTCAAAAATAGGTTTGAAAATATTTTAGCATTGAAAATCATTACCAAAAGAAGAATAATTAACTAGTTAAAGATAATTTTTGAAAACCTAGTTAAAGATCCTTCAAAATACAATAAATCATATGTTTTTCATGAAACAAAACTAAATACACACAATTTACACTCATAGTCTATAAAGCACAAAAATATGTCCATGAAACTAAGTCATGACAAAATAAATAAAGTGTGAGTGTTCAAAGTCATGTAAGTAGCATTATCATGAAAATGGTCATTGAAGCTCAATAAGATGAATAACATTTTATAAAACATGAAAATTTATTTTTCTAACAAATAATACACTTCTAGGCATATGTATGATTTATCCAATCCTAACAATACACATACATATCCCAAACATAAAAGAGTCTATTAAGGTATTTGCATGAAGGCAAGAGACTCACGGGTATACATGTATATTTATTAGATTTGAATTAAAAATACATATACATGAAGTAAAACATGAAAATTGGCAAAACATGTATAAATGAAAGAATCATCAAAACTAGCCTATACATGTGCATAAAGTGGGTACAAATGAGCATGAAGTGCAAACATATATAAGTCAATTTGTTCTCACTATTTGTACATGTATAAATTCAAGTTTTGACAAATACTACATCTAAACAGGATTTTACCACATGAAGCACAAAACCTAAAACATGAACATGCTCAAAATAATATGAATGAACAAGCATGAACATAAATAAAATAGGAGTTTAGAGATTGTTACCAACTCCAAAGCTCCAAGCATGGTGGTCTTTTCTACCAAAATCTCCCTTGATAGCGATGCGACTAAAGTGTTCCATCCAATCCATGTGCATCCACTACCAAGGCACCAATCCTCTCACGTCTTGTGAGAGCCCTCACCTACATCAAAAGCAAAAGGTGAGGATTTTGGTACCCATATTTTCTTGGGTCCACGGGGGTTAGCATTGTTTTGAGGAACCCAAACATTTTTATTATTAGCAAAATTTAAAGCATGCAACTTATCAAAACAAAATTTTGCTAGATGGCCTTTGCGGCCACAATGTGTACAAGTGTACACCTTAGTATGCTTATGTGTATGTTTGTGATCGTGTTGTGCAACATAAGCAAATGTATGGTTATGATGTGCATGAATGTGTGGAGTTTGTTTCTTTGAAAACATTGACTCCAACCTAGAATGATTAAAAGCACAAGAGTTCAAAGTTGAACTCAAACCATCCATTTTATTTTTCAAATCTTTAATCTCATTAGTGGTGGCATGTAAAGCATGATGAGATAAAGAATCATTTTCCTTTTTCTTTTTCGAAACAAAATCTTTTCTTTTTCAACAAATTTTCTTTTCAAAGTAATATTTTCTTGAAAAACAACTTCTTTTTGTTTTCCACCAAATCAATTTTATTTTTCAAAGTATTGTTTCCTTCACACATATCATTCAATTTTGAAAATAAGGAAACATTCTCATTTTTCAAATCTTCCTTTTCTTTTTCTAAACATGCAATTTTAGTTTTAAAAGAATCGTTCTCTTTTAGCATGCAATCAAAATTCTTTTTCAAATTGTTATTTTCTATTTCTAATCATACAATGTTACTTCTAAATGAGTCATGTTCTTTATGCATGCAAGCAATGTTCTTTTTCAAATTCTTATTATCTTTTCTTAGCATGTCATATTTCTCTAAAAGTTGTTGACAAAATGAAGCAAGTTCATCATATGACATGTCATTATCATCTACCTCGGATTCGGTAGTTACCTCAAGGGGTTATCCCCTTGGACCATGTAGCACTTGTTGGAGATGTCGCTTCCAACATCCGAATCGCTCCCGGCATAATATTTTCTTTTTCGCCAAGGAAGAGGAGGGTGTTCCACACTATAAAAGCCAAATCAATGTTAGAAACTCTAGATAAATAGACATCATCTAGGGTTGACTTTAAAGCATGAAGGGCTTTTGCATTAGCCTCAATATTCTTACCATTTAAACAATATGCATTATTAGTAGTGGGAAGATAAACATGATAACCTAGGGCTTTGAGGTACAAGGACATCTTCACCTTCCAAATTTGGATGTTAAGAATGTCAAAGGTGGGTGGTGACATGAAGTCCATGGTGTGTGTACAAAAATATTGTGATTAGCCTAAAAATGAGGATCTTTTACTCTAGGTTGTTAGACCAAATCAGAGTACCAAGCTCTGATACCAATTGAAGGTTCACCTAGAGGGGGGGTGAATATGTGATGGCTAATCTAAAGGTCAATTAATGATGAATGATGCAAATAATGCGGAAGCTAAAAACAATTATGACCTAATTAAACTTTTACACTAAACACTATGTATAACACAAGAGTGTTACCGAATTCCCCGTGAAGGGCTCTGGACAAACTCATCTAGATTCCCCTTGAATGGGCTGAGGTGCCGCGTTGGCTCTCTTGGTTGAATACAAGTGTTAGCAAACAATCCCAAGCAAGTATATCAATATGAGCACAAGGAATATATCATGCATATAAAAGTAAAGACAAGATAAGTAATGCAAGATATAACAAGAGACAAAGAGAGAGAGAGAGAGAAAAGGCAATCGCAAACACAAAGGGTTTGTTTCGAGGTTCGAGCACACTTGCTCTACATCCCCGCCTTCGACACACGAAGGATTTCCACTATGCAAGATCCCACTGGATCTCTCCTCGGTGCCGCAACACCTACAAGCCCTCGGACTCTCTAGTCCCGTACACACCGCAAGCCCACCGGCTCGCCGAGGCCGCACCTCAAACAATGAGTTCGCACCCGAACCCGAAACAACCGAGTCCACACTTGGACCCTAAACAATGCGAACACAACCGTCCGCTTCCTCAAATGAACAAAGTAGAACTTTGGTGATCACAACTCTTGATCACCTAAAATCCTCTCACAATAACACTCCCTATAGGGTAGATAGATCAATGGATGCTCAAGTGTTGATGTGAGAAAACAAGGATGTGAAAGGTGGAGGAAAACTCAAAGAATCTCTTTTACACACTCTAAATAAAACTCCCTTTGGATTGGAAGTATTAGCTCTCTATTTTGTGGAGAAAAACTTCTGAAAAGAGTGGGAAAAACTGGCTCTAAAAACTTCTCCAAATCTTCTTGCAAAACAGTCCACAACCCCCAAATATATAGGCTGTCAAAAACTAGCCGTTGGGACTTTGTCAGAACTGCCGGTCGACAGGTGCAGTCGACCGCCAACGGTCGGATTTCTAACCGTTGGAGCCACGGTCGACCGCCTGGGTCGACCGACCCACTGGAGCTGAGAGTCTAACTCTCTGTCGGTCGACCGGTACGGTCGGCCGAACTTTCCAGAGAGCTCTGCTCTCTGGAGCGGTCGACCGGCACGGTCGGCCGTCCTCCAGTACACAAAGGCGTGAATGTTTGTGCACGTCGGTCGACCGGTCCGGTCGGCCGACTCCAGGATTAGTCGACTTATAAAGGCTACTAGTCGACTTATCCGAAGCCTGAAACAGTTTTCTGGGATTTAAAACATGGTCTTTTTGGCTCAAATAAAATCCCATAAAATACATAAAAATCTACAAAAATAGTTTAACCAATATACTTTGATAATCAAACATGCTTGCACAAAATCAAGGCATGTTATAAAAGATTGGACTATTTTTGTAATATGAAAATATTTGGCTCATGATAAAAACTGTATTTTCCAAAACATGTTTTCTAAACTTTGTTTTTCCAAAACATCTTCAAATACAAAAACAAGATATTATAATTCATTTTAAGGCATAGTGTGTATGGATATGATCCACTACACAATCAAGATGAAATATCTATGTTTTTGTCATAAAGCTCTAAACTTGGTTTTGGTTTAAAGATATGTATATGAGAAATACCAAAAATCACTTGAAATACTATTTTGATTTTTGGTTAAAATTCTTTTCTAAAACAAACTAAATCAAGAGTGTGTGTGCATGGTATACTTGAGCAATCCACCAACTATCTATCCTTTACATTTTATCTAAAACAAAAACAAAATCTTATACCTAGACACAAGTCTTCATCTTCTTGAAGTCTTCACTTGAAGGCTTCTCATCTTCTTGACTTGGTCCAAGCTTGATCCAAAAGCTCCTTGGATCACACGTGCTAGCTCCAAATCTTGACATTTTATCCTTTGTTGAGCTATGCACCTACTAAGATCTTGATAATGAATCTGTCACTAATTAAACACAAGATCATTAGTAAACATAACTGCATGAGTTGATCATCATCAAAAGTAGGGTGATAGGCCTTTGGGCCAACATCATCTTCTCCCTTAACTTGATTTTCTATCATTCCCTACTTTATTAAAATTTCGAGGACGAAATTTTTATAAGGTGGTATTTTGTAATACATGATTTAAAAAATAATACTAGTATTTTAATACATGTATATATATTTTGTATTATGAAATTAATTATTATCAGTAAGATTATTTTAATCGTTATGAATTACAAATGTCATTATTAACAATTTTAGATTGTTATTAGTATGTAATTACTATTGATTATTATTGTCATAATTGTTACTATTACTTCTATTATTATTCTTGTTATTTTCTTTCCTCTTCCATCTTCTTTTTCCATTTATTTTTCTTGAGCCCAAAACCAAGCCCAGAGCACCCTGTCATATTTCCTTTTCCTTCTTTCTCTTGGTTCAACCCAATAAGCCTATACTCATTAACCATTAGCTCAAACCCACAACCCTCAGCCCATTCAAACCATATTTATAATCCAAATCCTAACTACCCCTAATCTCTCTTATCACCTCTAATACTAAACCTAACCCTAACAAAAAGAACCATATTCTTACTTCTTCCCTGAACCGCCAACAGCACCCGTGCACCCTCCCATCCGATCTTCACCCCAGGCCGAGCATCATCCATCCTCCACACACCACATCCAGTCCCCCCTCTCCTTGCTGCAAGGCCATAGCACACTGGGCCTTCAACCCTACCACGGAGCACCACTACCCATCCACCCCGTGCTTCGTGGCCGCCCTCCTCCATCTCCGAGATCAGCTAAGCCTTGTCACCATGATGAGCATAATTTTACCACATTTTCATGCTCATATTTATCTATTATTTGTTTATAAATAATGCTACTCGGGTATTTGTTGTGATGCTTTGCAGTCAAATTTGTTAGGAGAAGACTGGACTACAAAAGCACTCTTTCGATACCGTAAAGCACGCTAAAAGAAATGAAAGCGAGATAGGAGGCTTGGCACTGCTGGGATCGCTCCACTATGATTAAAACTGACATCAAAGAAATCTACAGTCAATTCGGAGGAGTTTGAGACCAGTTTGGGTGAAAACGTAATTTTCATAAGTTCAGGGGCTTAAACGCAAAAATGGACAAAGATGAGAAGTGCAAAATTTATTTATGTATTCTCCTTGAAATATTGTAATTATTTGGACTCATGTGTAAAATAGTAAAAACCCTAAGTCTATAAATAGCCATGTAGGGCTAGGTTTTGGAGGTGGCTATTTTTTTTACCTATAATCTAGATTTTCAGATTTTAATTTTAGACGGCCGTATTTCTTTCCTCTCTGCATTTTTTTCCCTTTTGTTTTTGGCTTTGTTCAATGAAATTAGGGCACTACAACTTTTCTTCCGTCCTTCAAATCAAGGTGTGTTAGACCTTTGTTCTCGGAGCTCCAATCAAAGGAGCCAGAGCCGCACAGCTTTTCAAGAAAAAAAAGAGAGGGAAAAGAGGCACTCACAGAGCGCCTCCTTCACAGGCGCTGTAAAAACGCCTGGCCCAGGCGCCTACACCTAGGCGCCCAGGCGCCTACACCTAGGCCCCAGGCGCCTACAGCAAGGTGTTATCATCAACAGCGTCTACAGGCGTTGTCGCCAAAGCACCCGGGCCCACGATTATTCCAGTGTCCAAAGGCACTGTACTCGGCCAGAATGCGCGCCTCCAAGGTCCAGTCAGAGCGACATTCAAATCTGCCGATGCACCAAACTCAGGTTAGCATTTTAATTATCTAGTACAGTTTTAGATATATTTGTTTAGATAATTATTTAGATGATTAATTTATTTAATAATTTAGATTACTAGATTAATAATTTTTTGGTCTAATTAATTAAATTAAATTAGTCATCTGTAGTATTTTTAATTAATTAACAATTTATTCGTTAAATTACATGATGATTAAATTGAATATGTGTAATTAATTTATTTCATGCGCCTAGGATGATGAACCTAAGCTACTAGATTGTGGTGGACTTTTAAATCTCTCAAATAAAATATAAAAACACATAAATTGATTTTTAATCAATAGGATTAATTGTTAGACGTTAGAAATTGACAAGATATGTTTAAATAATCGATATTTCATGCTTAGTGTTTTCCCTTAATTATTGCTTTAATTTTATTTTCGTATTTTGATGGACTATGCGATTAATTTTAATATCTTGTGCTTAAGACTGAAGTTCTAGGATTTTATGACGAATTGAGAAAAGAGATTATTGTTGTAATCATTAAATTGAGAGACAAATACCACCACGTGACAGTAATCTAGGCGATTCTACCCTAGGTGCATGATTCTTCTCTTTAATAACTTAGTTCACACCAACTTCTTATTCTTCCCAACCAATTCGCCTAAATCATGTTAGGATCATCAAGAAACACCTTCCCTGTGGATCGACCCTCAAGTGTTATAACCTACCGTGCACTTGCGGTATTTTAAAATAAGCAGACAAAATCTCCCCATCAAGTTTTTGGTGCCGTTTCCAGGGACGGTGTTTTCTTTAGTCTTAGCACGTTTACCCAAAAAAAAATTAAATTAAAAAAGTATATAATTAAAACATATATAATTAAAATTAGTGAAATCCACACATCACACTTTCCAACTCGATACCTACGCTGATATATGTCAGCTTGGAACATGATTCAACAGGACGTCTAGTCAGCATAGAATCTAACGAGACTAAGATGATTGACCATGTTCCACCAATGGTCCTCATGGACCGATGTTACCCGCCTCGATCATCACACCCGCCATGCATCAGCTTACCGGAAGCCACCGAGAACAATTACGAGCTGAAACCACAATACATCACGATGCTTCCCAAATTCTCCAGGCTGGAATCTGAAGATACATAAATGCTCATCAATGAGTTTGAGGAGGTGTGCGCAATGATGAGGATCAGGCAGCTGAGTGACGATGGAGTCAAACTAAGGTTCATCCCTTTCTCACTCAGGGACAATACTAAAAAGTGGTTATATAGCCTCACAACAAACTCAATCACTACATGGGCAGAGTTTGTTGCAGTCTTTCTGAAAAAGTTTTTCCCAATGCACAAGACTGCAAGAATCCGATCTGAAATTAACCAATTCAGACAACATGACAAAGAATCATTTTGAAGATACTTAGAAAGGTTTAAGGACCTTCTAGCTCATTGTCCTCACCATGCCATAGAAAAGTGGCGTCTCTGTCAAATAATCTATGAGAGTATCGATTACAGTTCGAAAACCCTTCTTGAATCCATGAGCCACGGTGACTTCATGAGGATGACAGATAATGTTGCATGGATATTCTTTGAAGACATTGAGCTAGAGGTCAATGAGAAGCCATGCAGTGGGAAGGGTTCAATAAGAAGCCACCAACCACAAACTCAACAACTACATCAAGGAGTGGCATACATTCGATTGAAAACTCCATGCAGCATCATCCGTCATCCTCATGAAGTGACCGTGGCTCATGGATTCAAGAAGGATTTTCGAACTATAATCGACACCCTCATAGATTATTTGACAGAGACGCCACTTTTCTATGACATGGTGAGGACATTGAGCTAGAAGGTCCTTAAATCTTTCTAAGTATCTCCAAAATGGTACTTTGTCCTGTTGTCTGAATTGGTTAATTTCAGATCGGATTCTTGCAGTCTTGTGCATTGGGAAAAACTTTTTCAGAAAGACTGCAACAAACTCTACCCATGAAGTGATTGAGTTTGTTGTGAGGCTGTCTAGCCACTTTTTAGCATTGTCTCTGAGTGAGAAAGGGATGAACCTTAGTTTGACTCCATCGTCACTCAGCTGCTTGATCCTCATCATTGCGCACACCTCCTCAAACTAATTGATGAACATATAGGCATCTTCAGATTCCAGCTCGGAGAATTTGGGAAGCATCGTGATGTATTGTGGTTTCAGCTCGTAATTGTTCTCGGTGGCTTCCGGTAAGTTGATGCATGATGGGTGTGATGATCGAGGCGGATAACATCGGTCCATAAGGACCATTGGTGGAACATAGTCAGTCATCATAGTCTCGTTCGATTCTATGCTGACTATACGTCCTGTTGAATCACGTTCCCAAGCTGACATATATCAGCATAGGTATCAAGTTGGAAAGTGTGATGTGTGAATTGCACTAATTTTAATTATATATATTTTTTAATTATAATCTTTTTTAATTAATTTTTTGGTAAACGCGCTAAGACTAAAGAAAACACCATCCCCGGCAACGGCACCAAAAACTTGATGGGGAGATTTTGTCTCCTTGTTTTAAAATACTGCAAATGTACGGTAGGTTGTTGTAGCACTCGAGGGTCGATCCACAAGGAAGGTGTTTCTTGATGATCCTAACAAGATTTAAGCGAATTGGTTGGGAAGAATAAGAAGTTGGTGTGAACTAAGTTGTCAAAGAGACGAATCATGCACCTAGGGTAGAATCCCCTAGACTACTATTCACGTGGTGCTATTTGTCTCTCAAATTAATGATCATAACAATAATCTCTTTTCTTAATTGGTCATAAAATCATAGAACTTCAGTCATAAGCACAAGATATTAAAATTAATCGCATAGTCCATCAAAGTACGAGAATAAAATTAAAGCAATAATTAAGGGAAAACATTAAGATGGAATATGGATTATTTAAACATCTCTTGTCAAATTTCTAACGTCTAACAATTAATCCCATTGATTAAAATCAATTTATGTGTTTTTATATTTTATTTGAGAGATTTAAAAGTCCACCACAATTTAGTAGCCTAGGTTCATCATCCTAGGCGCATGAAATTTAAATTAGTTACACATATTCAATTTAATCATCATGTAATTTAACAAACAAATTATTAATTAATTAAAAAATACTACAAATGACTAATTTAATTTAATTAATTAGACCAAAAAATTATTAATCTAGCAATCTAAATTATTAAATAAATTAATGATTTAAATAATTATCTAAACAAATATATTTAAAACTGTATTAGATAATTAAAATGCTAACCTAATTTTGGTGCATTGGCAATTCTGAACGTCGCTCTGACTGGACCTTGGGAGGCGCGCTTTCTGGCCGAGTACAGCGCCTTTGGACATTGGAATAATCATGAGCCCGGGTGCTTTAGTGACAACGCCTGTAGACGTTGATGACAGCACCTTACTGTAGGCGCCTGGGGGCCCTGGGGCACCTTGTTGTGGGCGCTTGGGGCGCCTAGGTGTAGGCGCCTGGGGCGCCTAGGTGTAGGCGCTTTTATAGTACCTGTGAAGGAGACGCTCATTCTCCTTCTTTTTTTCCTTAAAAAGCTGTGTGACTCTGACTCCTTTGGTTGGAGCTCTGAGAACAAAGGCCTAACACGCCTTGATTTGAAGGACGGGAGAAAAGTTGCAGTGCCCTAATTTAATTGAACAAAATCTAAAACAAAAGGGAAAAAATTCAGAGATGAAAGAAACACGGCCATCTAAAAATTAAAATTTGAAAATCTAGGTAAAGGTAAAAAAATAGCCACCAGGGGTGGCCAACGGGACGAATCGGGTTGATTCGTCCCGTCAGGCCAACGAATCCGTGACGAGACGGGTTGGACTCGTCACGTCACGGGTTAGACGGGACGGGTTGAAAACCCGGGTAACGAATCGGGTCTCCTGACCCGATTCGTTACCGGATTCGCCGAGATGGGTTAGACCCGTCTCAGCAATTTTTATTTATTTTTTTAATTCGAAATTTCTTAAATTTTTAAATTTAAAGTTATAAAGAAATTAGGAAAAAATAGTAAAAAAAGAGGAATTTTTTTTAAAAATGTCTAAAATTATAAAAAAATAGAATTGATATTCACTAATTACAAGTTTTTTTGTAAGGCAAATTATTTTATTAATATGAAAAAATCATATACCAATCTGCTCATCACATATATAATGTACATAAAACTCATCTTGTATAATATACAAAACAAAACTCTGGTGCTCATCTCATACAATATACATAAAAAACTCTGGTAGTTCTCTACTCGTCATCATCGTCCTGTTCAAATTCTTCATCTAGAATAGTTTTTCCTTATGTGCGTCTTTCTGCATCGAACCAGCCCTTTAAGCAAACAGCCATCTCCAAGTGTTTCGGCGTCAGCCTGCTCCTCCAGGGTGTCAAAACTCTACCACCTCAGAAAATGCGCTCTCGGACGCTACTGTAGAGGCGGAGGTGTCAGTATATCTCGGGCCATGGTAGAAAGAACAGGAAATTGTTTTCTCTGTTCTTTCCACCATGACAAAACATCAAATGTTTCCCATGGTTCATCATCATTTTCATTTATTTCAGCAGGCATTGTGTTCAAATATAAATTAAGTTCATCAAATGAACCTGCTCCTGAAGAGTATTTCTTTCTAGTATTAGAGGAAAGTAAACTTTTAAAATTAGATAATCTTTTACCTAGACTACTAGAAGAAGTTTGTGATGGTGTAGGTGCCCTAAATTCAGAAGAAGAAGAAGGGGGAAATAACTCATCTCTGTACAATGAGTACATTTCTTCTAAAAGAGATCTAATTTCTAAAAGTAATTTATCTATATCTTGTTCATAATTTAAACATAAAATAAAATTGGCTAATAAAAGTTTTAAATTATCTATTTTAATTCTAGGATCCATAATTGCTTGTGGTGGTAAACCGTGACTTTTAGCATGCTTTTTTTTCATAGTGTTATTAAGAACACTTGTACCGTATCCTTCTTTATGATCAAATAGTTGATGACAGTACTTACATTCTGCCTTTCTTCTACCTTCAACAACTTTTTCTAGAAATGGTTCCACACTAGAGAAGTTTTGGCTCTTACTTTAGTGGTTGTGCTTGTGCTTGTGCTAGTTGGTTGTTATATTTTTGGAACTATAGTATCATGCTGTGTTGGTTGTGTATCGTGTTGTTCTTGTGTTTCAGTAAAAAAAGGAGCCAGAGATTGTGCGTGCATTGGTGATGTTGACATTAAAAGTTGAGAATATGAGGATATTGAGGAGGGAAGGAAATAAAATGCCGACCTGTATCACTATCACTGGCATATGCAGCATGTGTATATGGTGCAAAACCACTGTAGTCAATTACATAGCTTGACGAACTGTGATAGGGAGCAAATGCGGATGTTGGTGGAGCATAATTGTATGGTGGGTAAGCGGCATATGTTGACGATGAGCTACCGCCAACATCGGTGTAAGGTGTGGCAGCTGAAGGATTGTGTGTTGATGAAGAGCTACCACCGGCTTCGGATGAGGTACCGCCAGTACTCCAGTTGAGCTTCATTAGACTAGACTGGAAGTTGGTAGAAATTTATAATAAATAAGAGTGATTTATAATAGAAGAGAGAGGTTTGAGGTGAAGTGAGATGAAAATGAATGAGGGTGGAGGGTATTTATAGAGGATTAGAGGTTATGGTTTTTTTTTAAAGGGCCAACGGCTCATTTTGAGCCGTTGGGGGTGAAAAAAGAGGGTGCCACGTGGCACCCTCTTTTTCACCCCCAACGGCTCTTTTTTGAGCCGTTTAGGGTTTAAAAAAATTAAATTCGAATCCACGGGCCACAAAGTAATTTTCCTCTCTAACTGTAATATAAAAATATTGGACTAAAATAAAGAAGGGGGGTCGGGGAAATTTTCCCTGACCCGATTCGTCCCGTGATTCGTCACGGGACGAATCGGATTCGTCCCGTGTAAACGGGACGGGTCAACCCGTTCTGACCCGCCCCTAAACGGGCGGGTGCGGGTTGACCCGTGACCCGCATTGTGCGACTCCAACGAGTCGCACAGTGCGGGGCGGGGCGGGTCGACCCGCCCCAGTGGCCAACCCTAATAGCCACCTCCAAAACTCTAACCCTACATGACTATTTATATACTTAGGGTTTGACTATTTTACACATGAGTCCCAATAATTATAATATTTCAAGGAGAATACATAAATAAATTTTGCACTTCTCATCTTTGTCCACTTTTGCGTTTAAGCCCCTGAACTTTTGGAAAATTACGTTTTCAACCAAACTGGCCTCAAACTCCTCCGAATTGACTATAGATTTCTTTGATGTCAGTTTTAATCATAGTGGAGCGATCCAGCAGTGCCAAGCCTCCTATCTCGCTTTCACTCCTTTTAGCGCGCTTTACGGTCTCGAAAGAGTTTTTGTAGTCCATTCTTCTCCTAACAAATTTTTTTGTAAAACACCACTATAAATACCCAAGTAGAATTATTTATAAACAAATAATAGATAAATATGGAAATGAAAATGTGGTAAAATTATGCTCATCAAATACCCTTACACTTATCTTTTGCTAGTCCTCGAGCAAAACTAATAAAAAGAAAACTAAACACAAACAAATAAAAAAAATTAAACTATTCTAACTCACTTTCGTAGGAATCACCATTGCAATTAGCACGTGAAACAAGTCGTTAAACCCCTAGGTTACCCCTAGAGGACTTGTTTTGTCTCGTGAGGGTTTTCAGTGGATTACACCACAAAATTCATAAAAGAATGAGATTAAGAAATAAATAAAAGTAGAGTAAGGATAACCAAAAAACAAGAAAAATTATTATTATTATTATTTTATTTTTTTAAATCTACTCAACTTAACAAGTTAGGAAGATTATAGATTTCCAAGAGTTTCAATTTCAAGTATGACCTCAATTTAAGAAATCATATCGGCTATAAAATAAAGCTTCAAATCTAAGACTTTACACCACCTGTTCTAAGTTTCAGATCCTATGCACCCCCGTGATCATGATATAGTTCTCAAACTTGAAAATATTTGACTACAACTTTCGTACTTTTTTTATATACAAATATATAAATAATTTTTTTGAATTTTTTTAACTATCTTTTACGTAGATACCGAGACTTCCTGCGGCCAAGGCACCTAACTACTTGATAATTAAAATTATTATATTTTATGTTGTCTTGTCTTATTAGGCTTTCTCAGGTACCCATGTAGTGAGCTTTAGGCCAATGCTCCCAAACCAGACTGTCTTAGGACAATAAGTATAAAAACACTCCTACGAACTTAATTACTCAAGTAATTGAGGCCACAAAATAAGACTTATTAATACTATTTTACTCTATATATATATAATTTTTTTTGGTACTCTAGTTGTAATCAATATCCCAAGCCTATGAACTTAATAGTGTAAATGTTATTGAGTACATAATCATTTAGACTAAGTTTAGATGATACGTTCCGTTTTAGATTCTAATCTTTATTTTAGACTTTATGACTCTTTCATTTTGATCTTACCTTTAAAATCTACTCATGAATACCAAGTTACTCATATACTGGCTAGCTATCTGTAGGAACTTTTTAGAATTTTCAATTCAATTTTTTTTAAGACTCCTAAAATAAAATAAAGATAAAGAAAGAAAGAGAAATAAAGTAAAAACTCTAAAACCAAAACAAACCAAAAGACTCCTAAAACAAAAGAAATATGTGCATCTCCCCCCCACACACACACTTAAAATGTGTCATGTCCTCATGCATGTAAATGAATACAGATATAAAAGATGTACTCCTAAATTATGCACATGATCGTAATAATCAGACAATCCATGCATACGAAAAAATGATGAATTTATGCAATATGCTAGAATTGTAAATAACTCACAGTGTACCAAGAGAAATATCGTCGCAGAAACAATCAAGAGACTGCTTCCTGTGTGTGCATCTCTGCTTATTCTGTACTACTTATAGAAAACTTGACACTAAAGATAGAGAAAGATACAAATAAAAGACTCTAAACATTACACTGACTCCCTAAGGTTATAAAAAAAAATCCTAAAACAACTGGATGAAGATGAAGCAGGCTATAGTGAAAATATACATACCTTCATATGAGCTACCTTGATTAGCAATTGGAGGTTCCCGGTCGGATTCACCGTTCGGGGTTGGTAGCAGGAATCTCAATGCTCATTCTAACTCATCTCTACTTTCTGTATGTGATGGCAGTGCAAAGTTTTGCAACCCCACAAATGTCTCATGCATTGACACATGTAGATAGAGCCTGTGTTGTCAATTATGAATACTCAAACGAAATTCGGTGTCGGTAGCAATTGGTTGCATTATCGATTAACATATTCATTCACCACTCTCCTTCATCAAAACCAAATTTTAAAAACGGCGAGTTGTAGTCCAGAAAATCATTCTCGTCGTCCCATAATCCATGGTTTATATCTGGGTCTGCCATATTCTTAATTCTCCACTTGCTTTGTTAGTGTTTAAGACATAGAATCAGTAAGTTTTTTAACAATATAAAATTATACAAATACATATATGAACTGCTCATCCAGCGTATTGGGAGTCATGAAGACTCATAACCTCCTCATTATCGCTCACATGCATTTCCAAGAACGTCTTTAAACGTTGCCCATTAACCTTGAACACTGCACCGTTTTTGGATCTTCTATCTCCACTGCTCCATGAGGAAACACCAAACGCACCTCGAATGCTCCCGTCTATCTGAATCTCAACTTATCAGGAAACAAATGCAGTCTAACCATATAATAGGACTTTCTGACCTGGTGTAAATGACTCTCACAAAATTGCTTTGCCATGGAACACCTTTGTCTTTTCCTTATAGATTCTGGTGTCCTCGTATGCTTCATTCCTGATTTCTTTCAACTCGTTGAGTTGAAGCTTTTTATGTTCTCATGTCATGTCAAGGTCAAAATTAAGCGATTTTATGGCCCATATGGCTCTGTGCTCCAATTCTAGCGGTAGATGGCATGCTTTACTAAAAATAAGCCGATACGGAGACATTCCAAGATTGGTTTAAAAGCAGTTCGGTATGCCTATAAAGCATCTACTAATTTTAACGATCAATCTTTGCGATTCAGATTTACTGCTTTCTCCAGAATCTACTTGATTTGCCTGTTGCTCACTTCCACTTGACCGCTCGTTTGTGGATGATAAGGAATTGATAGTTTATGGATAATCGAGTATTTCCTCATCAGAGCCTCAAAAGAACGGTTACAGAAGTGGGTGTCATTGTCGCTGATAATTGCACATGGTGCACCAAATCGAGAAAAAATATTCTCCTTTAAGAATTTGACAACCACCTTGTTGTCATTGGTTCTGCTTGCCACAACTTCTACCCATTTGGACATATAATCAATGGCAACTAAAATGTAGAGATTTCCAAATGAGTTTAGGAATGGTCCCATAAAGTCAATGAGCCACACATCAAATATTTCGACTGTTAGTATTGGGTGTAACGTCATCATGTTCCTCCTTGTGATTCTGCCCACATGTTGACAGCGAGTGCAGCATTTGCAGAACTCGTGAGCGTCTTTAAAGGGGGTGGACCAATAAAAACCATATTGCAGGACCTTCTCTGCAGTCTTCTTTGCTCCGAAGTGCCCCCCCACAAGCTTGGTTATAACAGAATGACAAGATGCTTTTGTGTTCTTCTTCGGGGACACACCTCCTAAAGATCTGACCAGGACAGTACTTCCACAGATATGGATCATACCAATAGAAGTATTAAGTGAAACTTATATTTGTATTGTCTTGACCATTCTTCAGGTATTTTTCTGGTCACAAGGAAGTTGACAATATCAGCGAACCATGGCTCTCTTATCACAGCAAATAGTTGTTCGTCGGGAAAGTGTTCGTTTATGGGTATATTAGAGGATGGAGCGTTTGGTAGACGGGACATGTGATCAGCCACCAAATTATCGGTCCCCTTTTTGTCCCTGATTTGAAGGTCAAATTCCTAAAGTAGCAATACCCATCTTATCAATCTTGCCTTCGCATCCTCTTTGTCAACAAATACTTTAGAGCAGCGTGGTCAGTGTAGACAGTGATTTGTGAGCCAATCAGGTAAGACCTAAACTTTTCAAGCGCAAAGACCACAGCTAAGAATTCTCTATGTTGTGGAGTAGTTGAGTTGCGCATCGTTCAGTGTCCTACTGGCGTAATAGATCACATGAGGCTGCTTGTCAATCCGCTGCCTGAGGACTGCACTGATCACATAATCAGACGCGTCACACATTAGTTCAAAGGGTTGGCTCCAATCCGGTGTATGAATTATAGGTGCGGAGATTAGCTCCTTTTTTAATATCTCAAATGCCTCGAGGCATTCTAGGGCAAAAACAAATAGGACGTCCTTGGCGAGAAGGCTGGTTAATAGACGAGCAATCTTGCTGAAATTTTGTATGAATCGCCGATAAAAACCAGCATGTCCTAGAAATGATCTGATATCCTTAACTGATCTAGCAAGTGAGAGATGAGCTATCAAATCCACTTTTGCTTTGTCCACCTTAATCCTTTTCTTGGAGATTACATGACCCAAAACAATGCATTGTTGGACCATAAAGTGGCACTTCTCCCAATTGAATGTCAGATCATTTTCTCTGAATCGAACGAGAACTAGACTGAGATGGTGAAGGCATTCTGAGAAGGAATCTCCAAAGATGAAAAAATCGTCCATAAACACCTAGAGGAATCTTTCCACCATGCTGGAAAAAATACTGAAGATACACTGTTGGAATGTTACAGGTGCATTGCACAACCCAAAAGGCATGCGTCTATATGCAAATGTTCCAAACGGACATGTGAATGTGATTTTATCCTGATCCTCAGGAGCTATCGGGATCTAATTATAACCGGAGTATCCATCAAGGAAGCAATAATATTCATGTCCGGCTAAGCGCTCTAACATCTGGTCAATGAACGGCAAAGAAAATGGTCCTTTCTTGTTTCCGCATTGAGCTTTCTGTAATCGATACACACTCGCCATCCTGTCTGAATTCCCGTAGGTATACGTTTATCATCGTTCTTGACCACAGTGATTCCCGACTTATTCGGCACCACTTGCACAGGACTCACCCACGAACTGTCACAGATTGGATAAATGATTCCATTGTCGAGGCATTTCAAAATGTCTTTTCTTACTGCCTCCTTCATTACAGGATTCATTCTGCGCTGGGTGTCTCTTCGTGGTTTGGCATTTTCAGTTAGATGGATCCGCTACTGGACGATGGTTGGACTTATCCCTTTTATATCAGCCATATTCCACCCTATAGCTTCCTTGTTCTCCTTCAATACAGACAAGAGCGATTCCGCTTGGTTCTTACTCAGATTGGAAGCTATCACGACTTGGAGCTTTTCATCCTCACCTAAACACGCATACTTTAATGTTTTAGGGAGAAGTTTTAGCTTTAAGTTAGGTGGCTCCTCCACAGATGGTCGAAGTGGTGCTCGAATTCCCTCATCGAGTAACTCATAAAGAGGCTCCCAGTGCGTTGTACACACTTGATCAACTTGTTCGAACACTTCATTAAACTCTTGTTCTATTTTGTCAGGCTCTGACCCTTGGTCAAGATAATCGATGTCTGATCCTTCATCTTCAAAATGTTCGCTTAATATCCCTTGAATCATGTTGACATCAAATGGTTGGTCAGAGTGATCGCTTGGTTGCTTTTCAAGATTGAAAATATTGAGATCGATAGTCATATTCCCAAAGGTGAGTTTCATCAATCTACTACGATAATTGATCAAAGCATTTGATGTTGCTATGAAAGGTCGGCCAAGAATTACAGGAATTTGCCCTCTTGGGTGCTCTATCGGTGCAGTTTCTAGGGCAACAAAATCGACTGGGAATATGAATTCCCCAACCTTGATCAGCACGTTTTCTTCATTGCCCTTTGGAATTTTTACCGATCTATCAGTCAATTGCAAGATAATCCTTGTGGGTTTTGACTCACCCACTCCTAACTGCATGTAAACTGAATATAGAATCAAGTTGACACTCGCCCCCCAAATCTAGTAAGGCTTTGTCAATCACTGTGGTTCTAATAGTGCGAGATAGAGTCGGACATCCAGGGTCCTTGTATTTCATTAGCATTGTGCTCTTCATGATCTCGCTGATATTTGCAGTGAGGAAGACCTTCTTAGGAATCTGATGAGCTCGTTTCTTTGTGCACAGGTCCTTTAAAAACTTTGCATATGATGGAACCTGTTCAACAGCTTCAAGGAGAGAAATATTCACTTTGACTTGCTTGAAAATTTCTAGAATCTTCTCCATCTGTGTTGTGTTCTTGGATTGAAGCCTGTTTGGAAAGGGAGCCGGTGGATCATATGTAGGCTCAATAACTTCCTCAGCTTATTTATCATTTGCTTTGCTAGAACCTGAGGATGATACATAGACCGCATTCAATTGAGCGGAATTTAAAGTGTTATTGTTAGCTTTGGTATCCCTGGGATTAATCTCAGGTTGGCTGGAAAAGTCCCCCTCTTTCACTCATTTGAGAAGACATCTTACTCGTTTGCAGCGTGGGTTGTTGTATGGCTTGTTGATTGGACTGCAACAGCTGATTTGTCGATTGCATAAATGAGTTGAAGTTCTTCTCCATGGTGTTCAACTTTTGTTCGCTCCAAAATCTGGGTGGTGGCATTGATGGATTTGCATATGTTGGAGTGGATTGTGGTGTCACAAAGGCTGGTTGTTGTTGATACGGGAATGCGTTTGGCCTAGCATGCTGTGAACCACTTGGTTGGGTTATACTTGTTGCCCCTCCTTGATATCCTCCTCGATTTCAGGAAAGGTTAGGGTGATTCTTCCACCCCGGATTGTATGTTAGTGCATATGGATCATTCCTTTGTCGCTGATAGGTGTGTTTAACTGTTGTCCTTGACTATTCATCAGTGGGTTTGGAAGGAACGGGCAATCTTCCATGACAAAAGTTAGAGATTGACAGTTAAACTTGGTACAGAGGTCTGATTTACTTGATCAAACTGCTGAGGAGTCCCCTTGCTTTCCAACACTTCAATCCTTCTCATTAGTGCTGCCATCTTTGCTTCAGTTGCAATAGAGTTTTCAATCAAATGTATGTCACTCCTTGATGTGGTGGTTGAGTTTGTGGTTGGTAGCTTTTTATTGAACCTTTCCTACTACATGGTTTTCTCTGCCATTTCTCCAAGGAATATCCATGCAGCAGCATCTGTCATCCTCATGAAGTCACCGTGGCTCATGGATTCAAGAAGGATTTTCAAACTGTAATGGACACCCTCATAGATTATTTGACAGAGACGTCACTTTTCTATGGCATGGTGAGAACATTGAGCTAGAAGGTTCTTAAACTTTTCTAAGTATCTCCAAAATAGTTCTTTGTCCCATTTTCTAAATTGGTTAATTTCAGATCAGATTCTTGCAGTCTTGTGCATTGGGAAAAACTTTTTCAGAAAGACTGCAACAAAGTCTACCCATTTAGTGATTGAGTTTGTTGTGAGGTTGTATATCCACTTTTTAGCATTGTCCCCGAGTGAGAAAGGGATGAACCTTAGTTTGACTCCATCGTCACTCAGCTGCCTGATCTTCATCATTGCGTGCACCTCCTCGAACTCATTGATGAACATATAGGCATTTTCAGATTCCAGCCCGGAGAATTTGGGAAGCATCGTGATGTATTGTGATTTCAGCTCGTAATTGTTCTCGGTGACTTCCGGTAATCTGATGCATGATGGTGTAATGATCGAGGCGGGTAACATCGGTCCATGAGGACCATTGGTGGAACAGGGTCAGTCATCATAGTCTCGTTCGATTCTATGCTGACTAGACGTCCTGTTGAATCACATTCCCAAGCTAACATATATCGGCGTAGGTATCGAGTTAGAAAGTGTAATGTGTGGATTGCACTAATTTTAATTATATATATATTATTTTTTTTAATTTAATTTTTTGGGTAAACGTGCTAAGACTAAAGAAAACACCGTCCCTGGCAACGGTGACAAAAACTTGAATGAGAAAAAGCTAGAGTTTTAGAATAATGTTTCTGAAAGTAAAAAGAATCTCTGACTTTTCCCAATTTATCCGCGGTAGTAGTGACTATGTGGGTCGACTCCATAGGGAGGGATGCGATGGAAGCGTTTCAGTATGTTTACTAAACTAGTTAAGTGTTCTTCTTTATTTTGAAAATAAAGAGAATTTTTTGTTAAGTTAGAAGTAAAAGTAATTAAGGGAAAATATTGTTTGTTTTGGTTTTTGCTTTAAGAAAAAGAAAATTAAGGTTTCTAAAATTATAAGAAAACTTAAAAAGAAAGAAAGAAGATAAAAGTGGACTTACCCTTTTGAAAGATTACTTACCCTAGATCGTAGGCGAAGGTTTACCTTGAGTTGGAGGCGAGCAAAGTATAGTCCATAAGATTAAATCCGATCCACATTAGATCATCAAAACTCAAAGGCAAGCATGAAATAAGAAAGATTATGAAAGCAAATATATCGTCATGAACTATCAATGGCACTCACAAAGACAAGGTTATTTATATGCTTAAAGATGCATATGGATAGGAGTCATATACAAGAGGAAAAATACCAAGGAGAAAAATAAAGGCAAAAAGTGAACTTTAATTAAATTGAAAAACTATAAAAGAAAGGAGGAAAGTTACATTGATGTCACTTTCAATACAAACCTTCTCTCTCTTACTCTCATGAATCTCTCTATAATTTTGGTTTACAAAAAAATTGCAAAAAATAAAAGAAAGAAAAAAAACTGAACTAAAAATCCTAATTTTTGATTTCTGCTTTGAATCTGAGATATCTCTGCTCATGCCTCTGCTGGGCTATTTATAGGAGGGAGCCTAGGATAGTGACTCATCAAAATGCTGACTCATCAAAAGATATATTCTCAGAATTTTGAAGTTGAACTGTGAATATGCTAAGAATATTTTTTCTTCTCTTGATTGAAAATTTAATTGAGTTGGGCTGCAGCTAGCTATCATATTGATGGCTGAATATGACTCATCAAACGACTGAAATGGAAACAGTAGTCAACACAAAAGTTGTAGCCCTTTCAGTTTTCTTTCTAGAGCATCTTGAATCATCAGATTTGCATTATTATAACGAAAGTTATGATCAAATTACTAAATAATGCTTAGGCTGAATCTGAATTTTGATTGGATTGTAGACTTTTGGAGTTTCCTTCTATGACTCTATCTTGCCATGTAATCAAAGGGTATATTCTCAGAATTGGATTTAAACTCTAAATATTGTGAGAATGTCCTTTCTTCTACTTGGAGAATAATTGATTTTTCAATCACAAATTTAATTAAATATCCCTTTCAATCTCCAAATATGATTGCCTCAAATCTCTGAATTTATTGGGCTTTTTGGGCTTGTTGGCAAGGTTCTAAATATCGGATATCGGGATCGTATCGGATAGGGGTTTTTCATATCGGATATCGGATATCGGGGGAGATATCGGGGATACGCACGCATATCGGGCGTTCATATCAGACACTATATATAATGAAATATTAATAACTAAAAGTTTTTTTAGTGTCATAGATATCATCTACCTAATAAAAATAATGTAATATGCATGTAAAGACAGTAAAAAATAATGTACATTTGCACGCAGTCGTGCAATAAATAAGCTATTCCATGTAGGGCGATATATCAGGCGATTTATCGGCCGATATCGGGTAACTTATCAGCCGATATTTCAAATATCGGCCGTTTTTTGCTGCAAACGATATGGCGAACGATTTCCCCAGATCGTATCGGCAGCACGCAAGAAAGGAGATATCGGACGATATCTCGGCCGACTTGGGCGATATTTAAAACAGGGCTTGTTGGGCTCTTTTCCTATTTTTCTCCTTTTTATAAAGGTCTGCACATCACTAAGCAAAATAGATCAAATAGCAGAGTTTTATTAAAAATAAATATGGGAATGTGACAATAAATATGCAAAATTAATGAGTAATCACACCCCCCACACCTATCTTTTGCTCGCCCTCGAGCAAAATATTAAAACTAAATCTAAGAAATTATTAGACCACTTTCGCAGGTCACGCGATTGCACTGAGCAACGGTGCATTGATTGGGAAGATCACACCATGGCAGACCTCTCCCACAACACCCGAGCACACACCCCTACAGAACCCCTCAGCTGGATTCCCCTTGCTCGTGCATCCTTCCCTCTGCCGGAGACCCAAACCCAGTGCCCTGACTGCCCTCTCCCTGACTACGACACCTACTCCCCATCCCTCATGTGGCAGCCCACAGCCATTCACCCAAGCCTCCCCTTGGCTATGAGCCACAACATTCACGAAATCCTCCCCACATCTCTCCAATCCTCTTCCCTATCGAGCACAGTCCAGGGCTGAGCCCTCTCGGCTGCACTTTTCTCTACGCAAGCCTCGCAGCAGCACGGAGCCAACCTGCATCACACCAGCGCAGGACTGCATCCCACTCTCTTTGTCGTGCGCGCTTCCATCTCCCATGGTCGTTGCTCCCCTTTCCTCCGAGCAACACGGCCCCCGGACCACTCTGCGGCAGCCCGATCTTCTCCGCGGGCACTCCGACAATCCATCATGCCCCTCCGCAGCTTCTGTCTCCGCTGGCGAGCAATGCGACCGTGCGCCATGGTTCAAAGACTCGGCCGAGCTGGAGACGAGCGGCCGAGTCGTATCCGTCTCGGCCCACTCCGAGACGAGTCCGAGTCACGAGTCGATCGACTCAACTCAGAGGAGACTGACTAGGCCGAGAATCGGAATTGACTCGGTCGATTCGGTATTATGATGATAATTTTGTGCCTCATCACAATTCAATGTGAAAATAACTACATTAGCATGTATTTATGAATGTAGTTTGTTCAATTTACTATATTGTGCATGTATTTTGATATGCTTCTACCGATGACGCGTGTATTTATACTTTCGCTTTATGTTTAGTGTGCTAGGTGATATATTTTAGACATGTGATACATGAATATGGATGTCTACATTTTTTTAAGATTTATCGTGATTTTTTTAGAATTTTTTAGCTTTCTATATAGCATTTTGCGCGTATCGCCCGATACCAATCCGAGTCACCGAGAGATCCGTCTCAGTGCCCGCCGAGTCGGCGGCCGAGACCGCGACTGTGAACCATGCCGTGCGCATCACCCAACACCCCCACGTTACGGACACACTCATGAGATCCAGACCCGATTAGGATTTGTGTTCGTTGTGGAACCGATACACTGGCGATTTGAAGACCAACACACGAGATTATTCGAAAATATGTACTAGTTCGTGCAGTGAAGACCAGACGGCGATTCAGGCCCAAAACTTCGTCATTTTTTATAAGTGTCTGTTCTTATGTTATTTCCTTATTTTATTGTGGTTCGTAGGCATTTATATGTTACTCATATTATTTCATGTGATCGTCTGATATATTTTACCAATGTGATTATGCATATTACTTCATGAGACGTCAGTGAGCGTTCACCTTATTTTATTAGTTGATATGAGCATTTATCAGCATCATTTCATGTGTAGAGGATTACCACTTTTGATTCAAGACTAGTTATAGTATACTTTAGACTTTAGCTTGGATTGATCTTAAGATTGACATGGTTCATGTTAGTGGATAAGTATATTAATTTGAGGTATTTATCAGACATTTATTTGGTGATTATTTAGACGGGAATTTATTTGAATACTGAGAATGGAATAAATATGATGTTACTTTATTAAGATAACTGATCTTCTTGATACTTGGACTTATATGGACTTAGTTAGAATTAGAGTAGACCTAAGATTTATATTCTTCACGTTGGATCTTGATCAGTATATAGATGAAAATAATTTTGTTAGATTGTCATCAGGTATTGTGAGTATATTTTATCTCTGATATCGTTATGTAACATGATCTTGGTTTTGGATTATTGAAGCAAGAATTTCCGGATTTACCTAGATTACATTAATTGAATATTGATGACCTTATTGATATTGACTACTAGATCTAGATTTCATATTGATTGAGAATGTTACACTCCTTAGTTATGATTTTGATTGGATTGGATAGCGATGATCGGTTAGATGTAGTAGAGTATACATTTATTTCAGGCTGGTGAGACTTAAATACACCAGTGACTTAAAGATATATCAATGACTTTGAGGATCAGAGTTGATTGAATATTTTGCCCTGGATCATTCTGTTCATGCATGCTTGTCATTACTTATCCTGAACATCATGATGCCACTTAAAACTTAACTGATTATACATGACATCTACTTGATAACTATATTGTCAATGTTACTAAAGTTGCTGGAAAATATTGTTACACGATAATAACACCCTCATGTTATATTTGTTACATATCATGTTATACTGGTATCTTGATCACAATGTTGATATTGTTACCATGACTATCACCGAGTTATTCCAGTGATCTAAGTAACATGTACATTAGTTAATCTTGATAATCTAAATGACATGATATAAACAAGTTACACCGGGACTGGAAAAATTGATAGAGAAGTAACGTCTGTATTTTGGGTAGACCTAAGATATAGGTTGCGCAGCCGAAAGAGGGTTCCCCTACAGGGTTCTCGTGGGGTAACTGACATCCCGTCCTGTTCCTATTCTTGTTCATGTTATACATGTTCCCTGACTTGTTATACGTGTTACCTGACTACCTTGCGGTAGGGCTTGGTTCAGCGCTAAGAGTCTAGGTCGTGGTCCCGGGTATGTAAGGGACCCACTTAAAACACAGACAATATCTCCAACCAATCAGTTTCAATAACTTAGAATCCGATTAATATAAGTAGTAAGCGTAGTATGGAATGCGTCTACTGCAGGTGACAATTAGTGTTCGTTGACATAATTAATAACAAAATTAAATTCTTACATTGACATTATAGACTGAACTTGATATATATATGTTATGATAGACACCTAACTGTACTCATGACCTAACATATGATATTTTAACAGATTAATCTCATTATTCTTCAAGTTACGTATTGTATGTCACTGTAATACTTAGGATATATTGATTGATGATGTATCGTACAATCTCCCTATTACTATTTTATTCATGTCATTTTCTTATCCAGTATATCTTCATGATAATATCATAGTATGCTCACACGTTATATGCACGTGCACCTTTCCATTATTTTACACACTTATTGAGAGTTTTGACTCCCTAGATTTACACAACCAGGTATATAGTTATTACTTTTTGCTGATCAGGTATTTGGAGAGAATCACAAACATCTCGAGGAGCCTTGAGTTCTCTCTATTCGATCACTGGTATCCATATTTTCTTTTATTCCGTTATTTCCTGGATTTTTGATATATTGGACTCATGGCTTGTTTTATTCCTGTATTCATCTGAAATCATGTGTAGATATTATATGTATTATTGTAGTGATGTTGATTCTTCATAGTGATTATATAGTTTGTTCAAATTCATTTAGGCTTAGCGTGTATATGTGGAGTATCTCCTTGCGTATATACGTCGCTGACTCTCATCGCGACTCCATTTTCACATATTTTGAGAAGTGGGACGTGATAGTTACAATCAAAAAAAAATCAAGGTAAAATTCAAAATCTCAAGGTGTTTGCTAAAGGCTTGAAAAGCAAGTCAAAGTGGAGATTGTTAGAATTTGCCTTATTTTTAAAAGGAGATGGTGGTCCAAGAAGATCCAACCTAAAAGAAGAAACGGAAGATGAAGCAGTCTAGTCGACTTATAAGAAGTATAAGTCGATTAATGCACTAACTAAATAGTCGACTGGGCAGATACAGAGAATGCTTGGTTATACAATAGACTAATTAAAGAAGTAGTCGACTAATCAATATTCTGAAGCGTAAGCAGTTTCCTTTTCAGGTGCGTGCAGATTTCTTTTTCTGGAAGAATACAAATAGGATTCAGATTCTATTCAATGAAGGTTTGTTTCTAAAAATTGAAAGATCTAGACTTCTTCTAGATCAAGGAGATCAACTCCTATTGATCAAGATTCTTCAACCATCCAATGACCAAGATTATCTCATAGTCTAAAAAAGAGTTATATTGTAAAATCCTATAAATAAAGGTTGTAACCCAGCATTTAAAGTGTAGAGAAGAGGTGGAGAATACTAAGGAGGCCAAGAAAGAGAGAAGAAAGGTGAAGATGCATAAAGAGAAGATATATTCTTGTAATCTAGGTCTAGATTAAAGGGAAAGGTGAATACTCTTGTGGGATAAAAAAGAAGGTTAGATCTCTTTGTATCAAGTTTATTAATAAAGCTCTCTCCTCGTGGACGTAAGCCAAGTTTGGGGTCGAACCATGTTAAATCCTCAGCAATTGTTATTACTCTTTTGTCTAGATATTGCTAATTTACTTTACAACAATTTTCTTTTGCAAGTATTATCATATTGTCAAGTTTCACAAATGTCGATCCTGGGAGTAACAATTGATATCAAAGTGCCAATTCTTACTACAGATCAGAAGGCCCTGCACCTCCCGCGGTAATGGACTGGGTTTTTTGAGACTGCTCTTGTAATATAGGTCTAGATTCAATGGGAAGGTGAATATTATTGAGGGATCAAAAGGAAAGTTGATCTCTTTGTACCAAGTTTATTAATAAAGCTCTCTCAAGTTCTCTCCCCGTGAACGTAAGTCAAGTTTGGACCAAACCATGTTAAATCCTCGTGTTATTGTTATCACTCTTTTGTTTAGGTATTGCTAGTTTACTTTACAACAATTTTCTTTTTGAAAGTATTATCATATTGCCAAGTTCTGCAAATGTCGATCCCAGGAGTGACAATTGGTATCAGAGTGCCAATTGTTATCACAGATCAGAAGGCCACGCGCCTCACGCAATGTTGACCGGGTTTTTAAGGCTGCAAAAGTGATGGCGCGGGAAGTGTTCCTCCTTGATAGGACCATTGCGACTTAGGAGATGCTTATTTGAGAAAGGGAAAGGGTTTGAAATTGGGAGAACTTTGAGTGTGGACTCAAATATTTCAATGAAAGCATCAAAATGTAGAGATAAATTCCTCAAGAGAATTTATCTACACTTAATTTGTAAGTGGGAAGTAAAGCAACACAAACACCAGAAAATTTACGTAAAAAACCCACAAAAGGGAAAAACTATGATGAAAAGAGAGATTCCATTAAATCAGAGAGATTACAAAGAGTTCTCAGCACTCTAGGGTTCAATCCCTTGCAAAGGAGAAAGAGATCGACTTTTATACCGAGGGTTGATGAGCCGAGTTGTGGTCTCCGTGATCTTCGCTTATGAATCAACCCACGATCGTAACTACACATAATGCCACAGCTGCAATTGGTAGAGTGGTGCGTGATCTTTGAGATTGCACTGATCGGCAGGATAACGGCTCAGATCCGCAGTTATCGCCCAAAACGTACCGAGTTATTATAATCATCCTGTTAGCCAGGTGGTCGGCAATCAGCTGGATAAGATCGAATCTGAAACCTCCATGATCTGTGAGATTTGCTATGTGTCGCAATCTCGCAGAGGTCAAAAATTTGACTACTGCACGATTAATACTCCTATGAATTCGAATATTCATTTTGATCAAAATCTAAGAGAGTTGCTTGTTGATCCTAGAGAGTATAAACTTGATTGGTAAAATAATTTACTTCACTTCCATTCAACCTACATTTGTTGTCGATGTGTTAAGTCGATAGATGCAGACTCTGTATCAGCTTCATTAGACTGCTACTTGTCGTATCTTGCGGTATCTTAAAGGGTTGATCTTTTATCTCATTTGGATATTGTGGGATATTCTGATGCTAATTAGGCTGGTGATCTTATTGACCGTCGTTTACTAGTAGTTATTGCACTTTGGTTGGAGAAATTTGGTGACATAGCAATGTAAAAAAACAAAAGTTTCTCGATTCAGTGCTGAGGCCAAGTATAGAGTCATGGCTCATATAGCTTGTGAATTGATATGGATTCAATTTTTTTTCTGAAATGAGCATCATCAACAACAAGTCAATGGTGATATATTGTGACAATTAAGCGGCTATGTATTGTCAATAATCCTATTTTTATAAGCGAACGAAGCATATTGAAGTTGACTGTCACTTTATCAAAAACATAATGATGATACATCGGATAGTGAGTTCGTTCGTCACATCGAGTTGTCAACTCGAAGATATCTTAACTAAAGCCTTATCTAGAAAAAGTTTTTCAATTTTGTGTAGCAAGCTGGGTATGATTGACATCTATGCCCCCCTTGAGAGAAGTATTAGAGTAGAAATAAGAGTTTTGTTATAGTAAAAAAGAATTTTTCTTTTCTTTATTTTGGATTCTTCTACTCCAAGTAGGACATTGTGTATTCTCCTAATCCTATTAGGATATGTATTTTATTTTCTCTATAAATAAACGATCACATCCTAATTGAGGGTACATGTATTTCTTTACTCTATAAATAAACGACACTATAATTGAGGGCACATGATGTTCTCTTCATCTTCTTCACCTCAACACACGAGTACAATATGCATATAGATACATAAACATAATTGTGTCTATGCATCGTGGTGTGGAGAGACTTTGTAAGTAGATCAGGTGATAGAACATCGTTAACCAACCTGATTTTTTTATTGAAGAAAGGAGCAACATGGTGTGGAGAGACTTTGTAAGTAGATTAGTTGATTGAAGCTTAATTGGAACATAAAGAGCATATAACCATCGGAAAACAACAGGCTCTTGAACAAAATGAGAATCAATCGATCTTGAGATTGAAGAGTGATAAATAGGATTAGTTGATAAGTAACTTACAACAGCTTTGTCACAAAGCATATAACAAAATGAGATAATGACATACTATCTCACACAGTAAAGATACAGGAAAACCCAGTAGAAGTTCTGTTACCTTGAGATCAGACGGGTTGGATCAGGGCTGCAGCAGCAGGACACAGAGGTCTACAGTTGAGAAAGGGCTATCAGTGATAAGGAGAGGACACATGCACAGCGAAACAACAAACCGTAAAGGGGAGGGAGGGACACACTGACGTGAATTTATTTATATGCATGTCTATATTTAATATATATCAAAACTCATAGTGATTGGATGAGTCTTAAAAGTTTTGTTAAGATCACTTCTAAATCAAGTAACTGAATCAAATAAACAAGTTTCTAAAAGTCCAATCCAACACCTTGCCTACTATAAGTCTATGGAACCCCTTTAATTTTTGCAAGGTATTTAGGTTAGGTCGTGTTAAGATAGTACCCTTGTTATATCAAAGGATCCTTTTGTATAGTGGGAGGGACTTTAATATGAAATTTATAAAACATTTTGCAACTGTGGACACTTTTTTTTGAACAAATTACAGACAGTTCTCAAACACATGATTTCATACTCAATATACATATTTATGTATGCATTTAATTTGGTTTATGTATATTTGAATAGAAAGGGCACAAAAAATAGTCAATGTATCAGACTGTAACTGTTAGGTTTTAGAGAAAACAGAAAGCTTGATGACTTAACCCTAGATAGGGATCAACCTCTCCTTTATATAGATAATAAACAAACACAAGGTTATAATAATACTCTTTCTTGTGTTACACACTAATAATTATTATCTTAATATCCCCCTCAAAACTCATGATGATATGATATCAAGATATCTGCCGACAGAGGAAAACTGCTAAAGAAAAGAACTATGGGATGCAAAACCAAGAACGAAGCAACTACTAGAGAGATGAATTCTGATCGATGACATAGCACTTTCTGAACGTTAACCTAAGTCTCTTTCGTGTGTCAAAAGGCGGACTTCAAGCATGTAAGTCTCTTTAGAATACACAGGGCAGACTTCAAAACCCATGAGATTTCTCTTTCGCTTGAAGTAAGGTGAACATTGAGAAAGTGTGAATTATGTCGATTGAGGAAATCATGATATCCATGATAAAAGTAGTGTCGGAGAAGGAATGTTCAAAGAAAAGAAAATGAAAGCACTTTCACCGTCAATGCGGAGAGGAAGTGCGAGTTGCAGACAAGATGCAATGCGAGATCGGATCGGATCCGAGAGGATTTAAGTGGACCCAGTTATGAGAGCTGCTTGAATCGGATCTACAACAATTGAGAGAAGCTATGTCGCCGTTGTAGACAAAAGCAGGGAAGAATAAGAATAGTCATCTTCAAATTCAGCTTGAGGATGGTAGCATATTGGATCTATATCTTGAGGAGGATGTGGCTTTTGGGACAATGGCCCGACACTAAGCACGGCTACATAAGTGTGGCCCAACGCAAGCTTCTTGTTGGCATAACAACGACGATCAATAGAAGATGATTTTAGTGGCGAAAATTTTTCAGAAAGATGGAGAGAGATGGCTCTAATACCATGTAACGTTTTGAATGGTAACGTTTTGAATTTGAAGAAAATAGACGGGTTGACGGTTTAACCCTAGATGGGGATCAGCCTCTTATTTATATAGATAATAAATAAACACAAGAGTACAAGAATACCCTTTCTTATGATACACTAATAATTATTATTTAAACAATAACAATCTTTATGAATGTTTTGATATAAGAAGCGATATGCAATTAGCTATTCCATATAAAGTTGAAAAGACGAGACCTATTCCTTGTACAAATGTATATAAAATGTTCATAGGAAAACTTTAATATATATGTAAATACCATATGTGATTCTAAACATGTGGGTGCAATCATAGGAAAATTTTAATATACATGTAAATAGTATATGTGATTCTATTATTAGAAACATGTGGGTGCATTTTTCCATTCACGTGCTTATACATGTAAATATTGGGTATATGTTCTCTCTTTATTATTATTAGTAGTAGCTATTCAACCATTACTTTTATTAGTATTATTATATAATCAATACTCCTGTCACATGTCCCTGTGTCCTTTCTGAAGAAATACTAACTTGGTTTGCAAAATTTATATGTTGATCGGATGAAAAGTGCCACAAATTATATCTCCAGTGGCAATACATCATAAAAGTTGCACTCAGCACCCTCGCAACTCTCAAATTACCACATGCACACTAATGCGTCTAACTCATTGTTCTCTAAACTGTAAGAGTTAATAAAATTAACTATAATCATATTCTTGATGATATATTTGGAAGCTCATCACTATTACAGTAAGCAAAGCCTTCTCCCTTCAGAGAATCGACAAACTTTTCCAATCTCCTAAATCAGTATGAATTTCCTAGCCAATGTGGACAAACTATGGACAAGAGAAATGTTTGCTATAAATTCTGAAATCCACTTGATGGGTAGGTTTTTCCCACCTGATATTTATTATGCCCCCGATCTAAATAACATTATTTAAGCATGGAAGGTCTAAAGTTTAAACATAAAAGCCCTTCAAAATAAGTTGTAGAATCAAATAGATGGAGAAAAAGAAAAAAAAAATCCAAATATTGACCTGATGTGAGTTAAGAAAATAGAAATGAGAATAGGAAACGACTAACCTGTTACCGCCAAGAACCCAAGTAAGCATTTTTGGCATCAAATACTTGATGAAAAATCTGCCATCAACTCTACCACGATGTGGTATCCTGAACTTGGTCAAAAACTGCAAACAAGGTTTTCACCATTATAAAATGTCTTATCAAAAGGAGCATTTATCACAATAATGTCTGAAAATATACTGTAAAATATACAATAGAATTTCTACAAAGACAAAAGTTATTATTTGACTTGCAGTTTATATCATACCGATAGGGGGCCAAGACCAACACCCAAATATGGCTTGTAGGTGGAATCCATGATTGCGGCCATTCTTGCCATTCCATATATAATGGCAACACGAAGTCTTCTTTCTTTCTCATCCCTGAAACAGAAAGAAACACCAGAGATTAAATATAACTGCAAGCTTCACGCATATCTCATTCACCTAGTGTATGCATCAGCCTAATATTTGAAAAGGAAATCACAGCACAACCTTGAGGTTAGAGAACGAAACAAACTGTTTTAGAGAAGACACAATACCTATAGGAATCCCAGTCTCAGCGCTTTGTAGTGAAGCTTTCCCAGGTTCAAGAGCAAGTTGATAGCTAATCCTAAAAGGAGGACATCAGAAGATCAGAGAGGAGAAACATTATGCACTTCAAACTGAAAGACACTTGTATTAGAAAACAATAGAGCACATCTGACTAGTGAACTTGTCACACGAAAATGTTCCCTCTTCCTGCATAGTGCGCATGCAAGAGGACTGTTTTGACAGCAAGAGGATATATAAGATAGAAGTTAAACTCCATAGATTGTACCTCTATAGCCATGCAACCACCTTGACCCATGTTTGGCTGCATAGCATGGATAGAATCCCAAGCAAGGTCACACGACCCTTGCCCCAAGTTAAAACTGGTACTCGGTTATAAATATCACGACGAAGAATAGCTTCCTCATCCGTTGCAACTATTAAATCAATGACATTATCACACCAACCTCCAAAAATGTTAAGCAGCCTTCCCTTTTTACCTGCCAAGGTGCCCCTATATTAGATGCAAACCACAAAAGGAAATTGATCTGCTCTAATAAATCCTATGCGAAAATGAATTTATAACTTGTCCAATTATAGTAAGTAGAGTGTACAGATTGCATCTTATGGACTTTGATCTGCACTCTGACTAATGATGTTCTGAAGTTGTGGATGTAATATGCCGAAGGAGGATATTTATAATTGGACAGCAAGAACAACAACATGAAGCTATTATCCCAAATCTTTGGATCTGCTTCATGAATCATTTTTTCACCTCACCTCCACAATGGCTATCTCCTACATAAAAATTCATTCACATCTGTTTGAGAAAACACATGGTTTCCACTGCACACGGCCAACTATGCAGCATTTAAAATGTGCGGATACATCATGGTTCAAAGTCTCGGTCTCGGCCGCCGACTCGGCCGGCACCGAGACGGATCGGTCTCGGCGACTCGGATCGGACTCGGGCGATACGCAAAAAACGCTACATAGAGCGCCAAAAAAATTATGAAAAAATCATGACAAATCATAAAAAAATGTAAACATCCAAATTCATGCATCACATATTCAAAACATATCACCTAACACTCAAAACATAACGTGAAAGCATAAATACAAGCGTCGTCGGTAGAAAAATATCAAAATACATGCATAATATAGTAAATTGCACAAAATAATTCATAAGTACCTGCTAATATAGTCATTTCCACATTGAATTACGAGGAGGCTCCAAATCATCATTATCATCTGGCCCGCGATAAGTATAGAAACCAGGCATATAGTTTCCATAAGGATAATGATATGTTTGTGGGTGAGATCCTGTAGGCTGAGATGATTGGCCAGAGGATCCACTATCAGAGTAATATGGCGGTAGGGGTTGTGCAATATCAGCTCCATGGTGATAATACCCAAAACCTCGATATTCAGTGCTGCTAGTAGAGTAATCACCAGTGCTAGAATAATCAGTGCCAGAATATTGGCCAGATGTCAAACCAACCCCTGTAAATGGCCTTCAAGACTATGATGACCATGTGAGTAGTAATCATGTCCACTCGAATAATCATCGCTAGAACTGAATTCGACCAACCGATCCAAATGCCTACACTGCTGTGAAATCCCCGCCCGGCCTCCATGATCTGTATCTTGTGTGGCATAATATTGTGAATCCCATGTTAAAGCATCATCTCGTTGGCTTCCACCAACACCATGAGTCTCTTCAACATTACCACCATCACCACCATCACCACCATCACTGCCGCCATCACCCTCACCACCATCACCCTCACCACCATCATCGCCACCACCATCACCGCTGTCATCATCACCGCCATCACCATCATCACCGCCACTTTCGTCAGTATGACGAATACCTTCATCTAACCAACCTAAGTCATCTGGTGGTAACATCGGCTGTTCTCCCTCACGAATCCACTCATCCAAAATATCATCATCATTGAAAATATTGTTCAGATCAATTGGGTTGTAATAATCATCAGTGTCGCTTTTGCATGTCAAGTTTCTTACTCGCAACCGCATATTGTAATGCACATATACTAGTTTATGCAATTTTTTCATTGCCAACCGGTTGCGCAGTTTTGTATGAATTAGCGACCACGTGCTCCAATTTCTTTCACAACCCGATGAAGAACATGTTTGGCTTAAGACTTTGATGGCAATTTTCTGCAGATTGGGAGCTTCTTCGCCATAATTAATCCACCAATCAGCTGGAAGAGATTGTTGCACTGCTCTTCTAGTTAGTGAGCTTCCAAATTCTCTAACTCCATCCACAAATAATTTTATCTGTGAGAATACACATCACAAGTGTTAATATTTGCATAACATTATATCGATGAAATAAATAAATTATTATTACCTCATTAATAGCTCTTGCTTGTTTAGTCAAATCTGGCTCCAATCTTTTAATGACCTCCTTTAATCCATATCTCACTTCTGGATGTGTAGAAAAGTTTTTTGAATATTGGAGTGCTGGATTTAAAAAATATGCTGCAATAATGTAAGCAAACGATTGTTATGATATGACAGTTTCAATTTCTAGTCAACAAATATGATTTCTAGGCAAATGAATTACCAGCAGCATGCAAGTGTCTATGCAATTGTCCCTCCCATCTTCTATCAATGATGTCCCAGTACTTCTTCCAGTTCTTATTTGAGGCCTTTATAGCCAATTTTGCTCTATCCATAGCTTCATATATAATAGATAGTGTAGGTTTCTTGTCCTGGTCCACTATCTTCAAGACTCTAACAAGAGGATCCATAATGTTTTGGACCTCTCTTGCCTTCTTCCAAAACCGGTCAGTCAGAATGAGATTAGCAACCTTATCTCGCACACTTCTTCTACTCCTTTCCTTGTTGAATTCACGCCATTCTGTAGTCGTGCACATTCTTTTCAAATCTTGCTCATAGCGAATAAGGCTTTCAATAGAAATAAACTCGGTGGCAAACCGTGTATACCTGGTCTCAACAAATCTCTATCTTTGGTATATAGCTTCATTAAATTCACCACTTTGAGGCTATTGTAAATGAATGATGTGATCACCTTAGCATCATCCAATGTCTCCTTGACTGATTTCAAAGAGCCAATATCTTCAAGCATCAAATCAATGCAATGTGCTGCACAGGGAGACCAAAACAAATGTTTTCTCTTCTCCATCAACATGTGACCAGCTGCTTTGAAACTTGCCTCATTATCTGTGACAACCTGCACGATATTTTCTTCGCCAACTTCATCAACAACTTTATCCATTAGCGAGAATATATACTCAGCAGTCTTCGAGATATTAGTGGTATCAACAGAAGTATGGTAGATCATGCTTCTATCACAATAAATCATGAAATTAACAATAGGCTTTCTATTATGAGAACTCCATCCATCACACATGATCGTGCAACCATACTGCGGCCATTTTGTTTTTATTGAAGCAATATATACTCCAATTTCTTTCACTTCCTCCTCTAAATAGAGATTGCCAATCTGGTACCCTGTAGGGCTTTTTACACCTGGACCTGCCTCCGCAATAGTATTAATCATGGCTTGGTAGTAAGGACCACTATCAGCTGCATTGAATGGTATTACATTGTAGTGAAAGAACTTCGCCACGGATTTCCTAACTTTTTTCATATTCTCAGTTGAGAACATGCTTTTGATTGATTTCTGTTTTGTTGGGAACATGTAAGGATCAATACCACGAGCTGGAATTTCAGCTTCTCTCATAGTCATACTCCGACGCAATCCACGGTTACTCCCTGATCCTGAAGGCTGTGAACTACTGCCACCAATATCAACTCCTTCTGCCGATCTCCAAGCCATTTCACGACTTTCTTTCATGGCTTGTTTCAGTTGTCTTCTTTCAACTCCTTCCAAACCACCAACTTCTTTAATTTCATTATCAGAATCTTCTTCGGTCACCTCATAGAAATCTTCCTCACTTAAAGATCTCATAAGTCGATCTTTTTTAGATTTAATGGCCGCTCTTTCTTTGCTACCTTCAGAAAGATGTCGTCTCATTATTTGAGATATCTCTTTTGATACTCGCAAGCATCCTTCCACCTGACCGGGTACATGTGCTATATGCTGCTTCAATCTAGTGATACCACCATGGACTTGTTTCCCACAATAATTGCACTTCACAAGTTTTCTATTTCCACCAACAGGGGTACCATGTTCCCATCCAATATCGCGTTGCTTTGGAGCCATACTGAAATTTAAAAAAATTATCTGTTAAATTAAATTAAAACTAAAATTAACTAAATTAAAAACATTAAATTAAACTCAATTAAATGAAACTACAATAAATTAAACTAAACTAGTTTATACTAGATTAAGCAACACTAACTTAATTACCTAACTTTAATAAAATAATTAAATTACCTAATTTAATTACAAAACTTTATTAAATTAAATTAACCTAAATTAAGTTAACTAAACTAATTTAAATTAAATTCAATTCAATTTATGAAACTATATTAAATTAAGCTAAAATAATTTATACTAGATTAACTTACAATAACTTAATTACCTAACTTCAATAAAATTATTAAATTACCTAACTTAATTACAAAACTTTATTAGATTAATTAACCTAAATAAGTTAAATTAACTTTACCTAAACTACCCTAAATTAAATGACATTAATGTAAATTAATTAGAGAGAGAGAGGAACAGAGAGGGAGAGAGACGGAGACAGAGGAGAGAGAGAGAGAGGAACACAGTGGAGGAGAGAGAGAGACAGAGAGAGAGAGAGACTGACAGGGAGAGGGAGAGACAGAGAGGGGGAGACTGGAGAGAGACTGAGAGGGAGAGGGAGGAGAGAGAGAGAGATAGATACAGAGAGAGAGAGAGAAGTGCGACAGAGAGAGAGAGAGATACAGAGTGAGAGAGAGAGAGTGTGCGACAGAGAGAGAGAGATACAGAGTGAGAGACAGAGAGAGAG
>JAVJIF010006519.1:0-69950 GCA_038442645.1 Agave tequilana
ATAACATGTCAAGTACCGGTGTCGGGTATCATATGTCAAATATAACATGGCAAGTACGCTGTCGGGTATCATGTGTCAAATATAGCATGGCAAGTACCGGTGTCGGTATCATGTGTCAAATATAGCATGGCAAGTACCGGTGTCCGGTATCATGTGTCAAATATAGCATGGCAAGTACCGGCGGTATCATGTGTCAATGTAGCATGGCAAGTATCGGTGTCCGGTATCATGTGTCAAATATAGCATGCAAGTACGGTGTTCGGTATCATGTGTCAAATATAGCATGGCAAGTACCGGTGTCTGGTATCATGTGTCAAATAAGCATGGCAAGTACCGGTGTCTGGTATCATGTGTCAAATATAGCATGGCAAGAACCGGTGTCCGGTATCATGTGTCAAATATAGCATGGCAAGTACCGTGTGTCAGATGTATCAATATAGCATGGCAAGTACCTGTGTCAGGTATCATGGATTACATGCCGATGTCCGGTGAGAATACAGAGTACAACATCATAATTATTATGCATGTAACGGTAGTAATCAAAGTATGAAGTAATGAAAGAAAAGTACTCGCCTAAATCACCGAAAAACGGCGTGAAATCCCAGAACACCAGAAACACGTGCAGACCTCCATCCTTATATTAAATATTCATATATATTATATTATTAATTAATATAAATATTGAGAGAGAGAATGAGAGAGGAGAGGGAGAGGAGAGAGAAAAATGAAAGAGGTTGGAGAGAGAGACTTGTAGGAAAAGAGAGAGAGTATAGAAAAGAGAAGAGAGAGAGAGAGAGATAACCTTCTTGGAAAATGAAAGAGGGTAAGGGAGGGAGAATTAGAGGGAAAGAGGAGGGCAAAATTGGAAAGAAGGAAAAGAAAGAAAGAAGAAAGAAAGAAAGAAAGAAAGAAAGGAAAGAAGGGAAAAGAAGAATGAGAGGGAGCTGATGGCCGGCTGGCGGCTCTGGCTGTCGCCGCCGCCGGAGGGCGGCGATGGCAAGGGGTGGCCGTCGGCGCCCCCTAGGGTGTGGAGAAAGAGGGGAAGGGGGTTTTGGTTTGTTAATGTTGTGTTGAAGTGTAGATGGTGGTGGTGGTGACTTGAAGGAGGAGTTGATGATGGTGAAGTTATGGTGGTGTGGGGAGTTGGTGGTAATGGGGATGATGGAGTGGTGGTGGAGATGGTAATGGGTTTGGAGGAAGAAGGAGATAGAGTGAGTAGTTGTTATGTTGTTTTGAAGATGAGTAGGAGAGGGAGTTGGAAAAGGTGATGGAGTGGGATGGCTTGGTGGTGGCCAGAGGATGGCCGGAGGTGGTGCCGCCGTAGTGGTGCCGGAGGTGGCCGACCATGGTGGAGCCAAGGGAGACGAAGAGTGGGAGAAGATGAGAGAGAGAAGAAGGAAATATAAAGAAAAAAGAAAAAGAAAAATAAAAGGAGAGAGAGATGGATGGGAGAGGGGTGTTTGATGGGATGGCCCATATGGGGTGATGGCTGCAGCTGCAGCTCTGTGTGTAGGCTATCTAAAAATTATTGAAGACAAGTCGGCAAAAAGCAGAATCCAAGCTCCAGACGTAAGGCTAATCATCGCCACCAGCGCAGCACCAAGACGCAAGGGTTGAAACCCGCGTCTCGATATTACTGCAAGGACCAAGACGCGAAGGTTGAAACCCGCGTCTCGACATCACTACAAGGATCAAGACACGAGGGTTGAAACCCGCGTCTCAGTATTATTGCAGTACCAAGACGCGGAGTCCAAAGCCCGCATCTCACGTGAAGCTTGACGTAGAATTGAAGCTCGTGTTTCTCAAGCATCACTTCAATGGCAAAATGCGAGGTCCAAAGCCTGCATCTCGGTTATAACTGCCCTCATTATTGGGTCAATTATTGCCCATGTAATGAGGGAGTTTACCCCCATTATGGAGTATTTTTAGGGGACACGTTTACCCCCTGAAACCTCTGTAAATAGCCCAGTTTGCTATGGAAAAGGGTTGAAAAATTCTTGGTAAAAAAGAACTTCGGTTGTAAACCATAGAAGCGCCAAGACTTCCAGCTGAAAAGAAAAAGAGAGTTCAACTCTTCTAACAACTTGCTGCGTACAAGTTCATTTTTGCCTACAATTTCTTTGAGATTCTTAGTGGACAGAAGCTGTGTTCCATCATATACTATCCAAAGAAAGGATTCCCAAGACGTCCTGACGTTCGTCAATGGAAAATAAGATTCACTTTCCATCGCCACATCAAGAACCCAGCTTTAACAAAGGGAGGTCTAAGCTTGAATATCTCCTCTCTCTTGTAAGAGGATTATTGATCCGCTGTAATTTTCTTTACTATCAAATAAAGAATTTACTCCTCGATCTTCAATTTCCCCTACCAAACAAGAGATGGCAACTCCGCTGGGGACCATTTTCTCTACCGATGAGCAAGTTGTGACGCAAGCTGACGTCACCTATATAGAAAAATGGTCAAATCACTCATTGTCGAGTTCGACAAGGTAAAGTATGAAGAGTTCCTCTCTTTCGGCTCCAAGAGCCCTAAAGCGCGGCAGTACCGCAAGGTCTCCTCGGGGACCCACTCTCTAGTTCACTCTAAGATCCCTCAGACGCGACTGGCAAGAAGGATGTCGTGGCTAATCGCATCATACGTAACGCCCGCGTCAATGTCTCCCATGAAACCCGCGAGGATAGCGTTGCTGATGCTCAGCCCGCTCATGCCCGCCCTCTTCCTCAGTTCTAGGTTACCGGGGGTTCCCATCAACCCGTACGGTATAACCGGAACGCTGAGCGACGATAGAGATGACGTGCGTGTCAACTACAGGCACGAGAAGCTGGAACAACTATCTGTCCAGCAGAAACAGGACGCGAGGTTCAAGCCCGCGTCTCTTCTGAACATGTCAGACACGCGAAGTCCGCGTTTGGAAATGTAAACGCGAGGCTCACCAAACTTGCATTTCTGAAGCTCCACTTCCTAAATGCGACGTTCTGCAGCGCGAGGTCCGTGCCTCTCATCCGAGACACGAGATCCACATCCCTACAGTTATACATGGGATCCAGAAGGCCTGCGTTTCTCAAGTGTCGCTAGCCGATACGACAATCAACAATGTGAGGTCTGCGTCTCTTCTCAGCAGAGGCGCGAGACTCACGTTTCAGAGCCAAAATGCGAGAGCCGTATCTACCTTATAGGACGTGATCTCCGCGTCTCAGAACCCTGCATCTCAGCTTTGCGATGCAAGGATAGCTCTCAGAAGCTGAAAAGCCCTCGACAACCCGAGGCTGATCTCTTTGATCCCCCTCTGACAAATCTAAGAGATTATTTGACGAAGAAAAGGAGTGCTAATCAGATCACTCCGTCTTATTGCTATGAACGGCTCATCACGGCAATGCTCTCTGAATACCCCTGTAGCTTGCATGCAAGCAAACAGTCAGTGTTCAGACGATTAACTCCAACCTCCCAATCAGCCAAAAGGTATCATTCCCACAGGAGGAGAACCTTCTCTGACATGGAGTACCCTGAAGTCACTGCAAATATGGCAAGCAGAAGTAAGGGAAAACAACTAGCAGTTAGCTCGATGAGTCTGACACGCAACCAGAAGGAGTCGGCATACTCGCACACGAACTGGTGCGGTTACCCCGATCAACTACAGTGCTCTAGTTCGGGGCATTGAAGTAAATGAATCACATTCCGCCGTTGCAAAATCGCAGGCTTCGAACTCTTCCATAGAGAAGGAAGCCTTCCATACATGACAAATACTCCTGAGGAGACGGCCAAGCGCTTTGAACAACAAGCCCAGGTACAGAGGGAATAATTCAAGATGATTCGTGCTCAACAAGAATCTATCGATTCCCTCAAATAGATGCTGGCATAATTGCTTGAGGACAAGAAGAAGTCAACCTCCAAAACTTCTTCTAAAAAGTCCAAAGGCAAATGAAAAGAGGGAGAAAACTCATCTTCTATACATATCGAGGAGAATGAGCAATCTCATTCCGAGTCATCTAAATCCTCGTCTAAGGAGGAAGGCAACTCGGACCATGAGCGTATTCATTCTAAAAGAATGAGTCAAATGGAGCACCATCTGGAAGCCCTTACCAGCCGGAAAGGCCTCCAAGAAGCAGGAGTGATCTGGCCATATCCGACCGAGTGGGACCTTGTTCCATATCCTTCTAAGTTCAAAGCTCCAACCCTATAAGCTTTTGACGGCAAAGGGTCACCGAACCAACATATCTACTACTTCAAGTCTCAAACAGGAAATGTAGTAGATGATGATGCCATCTTGGCACGTTTGTTCATCGGCACTCTAAAAGGGCTTGCCTTTGAATGGTTCATGAAACTCCAAGAAGGCTCCATTAAAATTGGGGTGATTTGGAGAAGCTCTTCCTGACATGCTTCTTTGAAGATGACTCGAAGATCACAATGCCTACTTTCCTGGCCACGAAGCAGTGAAAGGGGGAGTCAGTCAAAACATTTATGGAATGATTTTGGAGCATGACACTCCGATGTCCTAGCGATGACCTAGGCCACCCTGGTAGAAATATGCCGCCACAATCTACAAACTTCACTCCTAGCCCAAATAGGAGTTGCTGAGAGTCGCACCTGGAAGCAACTGGTCTAGCAAGTGAACAGGCTGAATAAATTATCGCCAAGGTTAAGGTAGAAGAAAACAAACCCAGACCCAAAAAGTTGACAAGGCGCATGCCAGAAACATCTTTTCAATCAAAAAGGAAAGATAATTTGGCGACGGAGAAAAAATCCCCCGTCAAACCTCAGCCCATCAAGGGAGGTGGTTCTTCAAGTCAGCCACGCGCCAACAAGCAGTATTCCTCAAGGATGAGCATGTTGACTCGTTGTTCAAGCTACTCAATAAGAGCAACAGATTGAAGCTTCTTGAAGTTAGACGTCCTGAAGAAGTCAGTAAGTCCGATTATCCTAACTACTGCTTGTATCATAGGATGCTTGGGCACCCCACCAAGAGCTGTTATGTCTTCAAAGACATCCTTCAAGCTCTGATCAATGCAGAAGTGCTAAAACTCCATCCAGAATAGAAGAAAGTGACAGCTAATATGACATCATTCCTTCTGTTTGGATAATAGCCTCCAGCACCGTCCGGAGTAGTTCCCATCCCGAAAGGGGAACTAAGAATGATCAGTACAGACCTATATCATCAATAAGAGAAGGGTCTTGTACCTATCCCCATGCCTCAGGGAGAAATTATGTGGGTTCATCCTGACCTTGTGGTAGGCCAACAATGGACTACTGTTACCAATAGAAAGTCCAAAGGCAAAACAAAATCTCATCCTGCAACGTGGTGTGTGCTTCTTCCCAGGAAACTGAAACCGACATTCCCTTAATAACTGATTCGGAAGAGGAGACAATCGTCCTTGCCGCAGAATTCAAAAAACCGCTCGTGGCAGAAAACTCGTTCGGGTCAGTCAAATTTAAAGAAGTATGATGAGATGGTGGTAAGCTCTCCTAAACCTACTACAGGGTCAGCCAAGCCCTCCGCAAAGCAACCGGTGGAGAAGCAGAAAGAGCTTCAGTTTTCCAAGGCTCTTCTAAAGGACAACGCGGAAGGACCCACCACACCTTACCGGTTTGACGTCCTAGCTCAATTGGCCATATCCCGGCCAGAATCACCCTTTACGAGCTCTTGAGACTATCAAAGTCAACAAGAGAAGCTCTGAGGGAAGCCCTAGATGATGCTGAGATTTTCATGGCCCAGATCTTGATTGGATCACAAGAAGAAGAGAAAGAGGATTGCCTCCATGCCTCCCAAAAAGCTCCCTGCATCACCTATACGTCAGATGACATGCAGGTCAAGGAAAAATATGATCGGCCCCTGTACTTCACAGGGTACATTGGATCGTCTGAAGTGAGCCGTATTCAGGTAGATTCAGGATCCGCGTTGAGCATCATGCCTCACCGGGTCATGCAGCACTTAGGGATCCCCACCCACCGATTGAGCGCCACCCAGATTACCATCTATGGTTTCAACGCCAATGGTACACGCCCAATGAGGAAGATCAAGCTCAAACGCCAGATCGGGGACCTAAAGTCTGAAGTAACGTGCTATGTGATCGACGGTGACACTTCATACAATTTGCTGCTAGGACGACGGTGGATTCATCATAATTCCATCGTCCCCTCCACTCTCCATCAAGTTATGAAGTACATTGACAGAAGTGGGAAGTCTGAACGGTGATTGCCGAAAGGCATCCGTTCAAGGGGTAGAGAACTATTTCACAGACTTCCTCCTGTATCAAGACTCTTTAGAAACGAACGATAATTCACAACTAGGATAACCAGACTCTGGTAACAAAGCTGACACTGAGCAAGAGGTGGAAGAAAAGTGCATGTGGGAATTAAATCCACTTGTAACGAGCATTAATAAGCTCGATGTTAATAACACCGTTGATGATATAGACGAGTGGTATATTAATGAAGAGTTAAATTTGGCTTACTTTTCTATGTTTGCTTCTGATTCAGTGCCATCAGACACTAGTACCGAGGTGGATAGTGACCCCTGGTCGGCAATGGATGCTCTAACATCATTGCATGTACCAATGAAGTCATCCTTCAAAACGTACTAGGATGTCGGTGATGCGCAAGAATCGGTCTTCATGGTCCTAGCAAGACGCAGAGGCCAAAAACTAATTCTTTTCAGAAGAATTAAGTACGAATTGATGTCTCGTCAAGAGTCAGAAAGCGAAAACGAATTTCCTGAGTTCACTCATTATGAGCCAAATATACTTAGGATGATGGAAAGCATGGGTATGATCTAACAAATTGCCCTGGTTTGAACTTTGACAAAGGGAGAAGAACACTACTCCAGTCTTTCGTTCCGAAATAGAAGACCCCTGACTATTGCCATCGAACTCGCAGGGGTTTGGGCTATGTGTCAACTTCAATTCCGTCAGCCTCTGAGTCTGAAGAGTCATTATACCATAATCACTTCTGGCACGTCATCGTGGGAGTTGGACGTTAGTGTGGGTAACCTCTTTAGAGAACTGTCAGTAAACATGGTGTCAACAAGCCACCTGAAAGACGGGGATGAAGAAATGATTCTGTCTGACACAGATCATTGGATAAATTCTTAAACACTCTCTGGAATATTCGCTTCGAATAATGCGAACCACCCACAGAAGATAAGGTTATGCAGACTGATCTGGGAGACGTGGCTAATTCTAAGCCCATCTTTATAAGCGAAAGCCTAAGATTTAATATCTCTTGTGCGGGAGTATATAGATGTTTCGCTTGGAATTATGAGGACATGCCCGGGCTTGATCCTCAAGTGGCTATACATCACCTTAACATTAATTCGGACGTAAAGCCAGTCAAACAGCAACAGCGATGGTTTCGTCCAGAAATAATGGAAGCGATCCAATCAGAATTCAAGAAGCTTATAGACTCTAGCTTCATTGGGGAGGAGCAACACCCTGATTGGGTTGCCAATATCGTCCCCGTCACCAAGAAAATGGAAAGATTTGAATTTGCATTGATTTTCCTGATTTAAATAAAGCCTATCCCAAAGACGAATTCCCTCTCCTAATCACGGATGTCATGATTGATAATACGTGTGGGTCTGAACGAATGTCCTTTATGGATGGATTCTCAGGGTACAATCAAATCAAAATGTATTCTAATGATGAAAACATACTTCTTTTAGGACACCATTGAGGGTATATTGCCATACTGTCATGCCCTTCGGACTGAAAAATGCTGGGGCAATATATCAGAGAGCTATGAATGCGATTTTCCACGAACACATATGTAAAACAGTGGAATGCTATGTCGATGACATTGCAGTAAAAAGTCGCGCCAAGGGCGACCACATAGCAGATCTGAAGACAGTTTTTGAAATCATGCGGGCACATCAGTTAAAGATGAACCCACCAAATCTTTCCTAGGGGTAGCCAGTGGTAAATTCTTAGGATTTGTGGTGACATCCAAAAGAATTCACTTAGACCAAGAAAAAGTCCGCGCTGTCCAGGAGATGCAACCTCTAAGGAATCTCACAGAGCTTAGGGGATTGCAAGGGAGACTAGCATACATCCGAAGGTTTATCTAAAATCTCTCCGGAAGATGCCAACCTTTTACCAAATTGATGAAAAAAGGCATCTCATTCATTTAGGATCATGCTTGCCAACAAGCATTCGAGAAAATCAAATGATACTTCACGCAACCACCTGTCTTTCAGTTCCGATATCGGGAATACCTTTCCTGCATATGTCCGAGCGATGGATAATTCCTTAGGAGCTTTACTAGCCCAGACTAATGATCAAGGACACGAACAGGCAATCTACTATCTGAGCAGGACTATGATCCGAGCCGAATATCGGTACAACCTGACCGAAAAAAGAATGTTTGGCGTTGGTGTTCGCTGTCCAAAAAATGCGACACTACTTAGTGGGCCAGACAATAAATGTTATATCGGAAGTCAACCCTTTGAGGTTACTTATGACGAAGCTATCGTCACTAAATGGTCGGCTGGCAAAATAGGCCATACTGCTATCCCAATATGAGATGAGCTTTTTACTACAAAAAGCCATGAAGGGACAAGCGGTGGCAGATTTCCTGGCTGAACATCCGGATCCGAGAGCAACCGAACTTTACAAAGGTCTCTCAGACGAAGCCGCTAAAGTTTGTCTGTCCCAGACGTCTTTTGAAAGTAAGGTGTGGCAATTTTTCTTCGACGGTGCATCGAGAACAAGTCCGCGAGGGCACATCATAGCAGGAGTGGGGGTAGTATTGTTCTCCCTATAGAATTATGTAATCCCTCGAGCTTTCTCATTAACCGAGCCTGCTCCAATAATGTAGCAGAATACAATGCCCTCTTGATTGGAATGCAAATCGCCGATGAGATTGGTGTTAAAAATCTCAAAGCATACGGTGACTCTAAACTCATCGTTAACCAAGTTCGCAGGGAGTACGAAGTCAGACATGAAGACTTGGTACCTTATTACAATGCAACTATCTCTATGGCCGAGAGGTTCAGAAACTTTTACAACGACCATGTACCACGCCAGCAAAATGCGCATGCAGATGCACTGGCATCTCTCGCTGCCTCATTAGCCCTTCCAACCGGAGTAGTAGAGAAAATACTTATCTACAGTCATGACTTGTATTGCCCAATCACTTTTGAAGATCGCCAAAGGCTGACAGGAGATTGTCAAGCCAAAGAAGCTCTTGAAACTTCGGCCGGTCCGGAGCTTAGGGAGGCGATTCCCGTAAATCGACTATGCCTTATATGGCATCCTACCTGATGATCCTGAAGAAGCAGCTGCTATTAGAAGGAAAGCCCCCAAATTCTATTTAATTCGACCACGCGAACACTGTATCGCCGATCGCATGACGGGATTCTCCTCCGCTGCTTGTCACAAAAGGAGGCGCAGGAAGTACTCCAAGAAACGCATGATGGCATGTGTGGAGCTCATCAGCTTGGTCCAAAACTTGGAAATCGACTTTGAAGACTAGGATAATATTGGCCTAAGATGATCCCAGATGCCATCACTTAAACCAAATGATGCTACGCCTGCCAAGTCCATGGCGATTTCATTCATCGAGCACCAGGATATCTCCGCTCTACAACCTCTACCTCGCCATTTGAGACGTGGGCGATGGATGTGATCGGCCCTATCAGCTCACCATCATCCAAAGGACATCGGTTCATCTTACCTATAACCGATTACTTCTCTAAATAGGCTGAAGCTATTCCTTTGAGGGAGGTAAAGACATCTGATGTGATCAAGTTTGTTAAACATCGCGTCATCTACCGTTTTGGTGTGCCACAGCAAATTATCCATGACAATGGGCCCTAGTTCGTCAGTCAGGATTTTCAGAGGATCTGTAATAAGTTCAAAATCTAGAGTGTTCCTTCAACGACATACTACCAAGTCGCTAACGGCCTCGCAGAAGCTTTCAACAAAACTATTAGAAAACTTCTCAAGAAATTCGTCTCAAAAAGCCAACGTGACTGGGACGACAGGTTAGGTGAATGCTTATGGGCCTATCGCGCAACTATCCGAACCCCAACGAAGGCTGCACTATTCTCTTCAGTATATGGGTGTGAAGTTGTGCTCCTATTAGAAATCCAAATCCCATCTCTACGTGTCGCCTTGAAACCGAGATGACAAATGAAGAGAAGCATCAACTACGACTCCAAGAACTGGAAGCGTTGGACGATAAACGCCTGTAAGCTCAACAGCAAATCGAGCTCTATAAAGCTCGAATTACCAAAGCCTTCAACAAGAAAGTCAAGAAGCGAACTTTTAAGAAAGGTGATCTTGTCTTAGCCGTCAGAAGACCTATGGTGATGACACATAAGACAAAAGGAAAATTCTAACTCAAATGGGAAGGACCATTTGTAGTAGAGTCGGTCTACTCAAATGGAGCATATCGTCTCATAATCTCAAACGGTGATAAGCTCATGATGCCAATCAATGGCAAGTTCTTGAAGAAATACTACCCTTGATAGCACTCTTCTCCCGGTCGGGTTAATACTACACCACTGTTGGCCCAAAGGCCTTCCACCCTAGTTTTGATGATGATCAACTCATGAAGTTATGTTTACTAATGATCTTGTGTTTAATTAGTGACAGATTCATTATCAAGATCTTATCAAGATCTTAGTAGGTGCATAGCTCAACAAAGGATAAAATGTCAAGATTCGGAGCTAGCACGGTGTGATCCAAGGAGCTTTTGGATCAAGCTTGGACCAAGTCAAGAAGATGAGAAGACTTCAAGGAAGACTTCAAGATCAAGACTTGTGTCTAGGTATAAGATTTTTATGTTTTAGATAAAATGTAAAGGATAGATAGTTGGTGGATTGCTCAAGTATATATACACACACACTCTTGATTTATTTGTCTTTTCATAAAAGAATTTTTAGATTTAGAAAAGACTTTCTTTTTGGAAAAACATAGTTTTGATTTTTGTTATTCAAAGTTATATGTTTCAACCAAAACCTAATTTAGAGCTTAATGTCAAAAACATAGATAATTCATCTTGATTGTGTAGTGGATCATATCCATACACACTATGCCTTAAAAGTATATCTTGTTTTTGTATTTGATGAAGATTTGGAAAACAAAGTTTAGAAAATATGTTTTAGAAAATACAGTTTTTATCTTGAGCCAAATATTTCCAAGTTACAAAAATAGTCCAATCTTTTATAACATGCTTGATTTTGTGCAAGCATGTTTGTATATCAAAGTATATTGGTAAAACTATTTTTGTAGATTTTTAAGTATTTTATGGGATTTTATATGAGCCAAAAAGACAAACTTTTTAATTCCAGAAAACTGTTTCAGGCTTCGTATAAGTCGACTAGTGACCTTTAATAGTCGACTAATACAGGAGTCGGCCGACCGGACTGGTCGACCGACGTGCACAAACGTGCACGCTTTTGTGTACTGGTGGACGGTCGACCGTGCCGGTCGACCGCTCCAGAGAGCAGTGCTCTCTGGAAAGTTCGGCTGACCGCCCCGGTCGACCGTGGCTCCAACGGTCAGAAATCCGACCGTTGGCGGTCGATCGGGCCGGTCGACCGCAGTTCTGACAGATCCAACGGCTAGTTTTCTGGCAGCCTATAAATTGGGGGTCTTGTCATTGTTTTGATATAAGATTTTAGGAGAGCTTTGAGCCAGTTTTTCCCAGACTTTTTAAGGGTTTTCTCCACAAAATAGAGAGCAAATATTTCCTATCTAAAGGGAAGTTTTTATAAAGAGTGTTAAAAGAGATTTCTTGAGTTTTTCACCAAAGTTTCTTTCCTTGCTTTCTCACAATCACTTGAGCTATCCATTGCCTAATCTATCCAAAGGATTGTGTTTGAGAGCTTTTGTTAGGTGATCAAAGTGTTTAGATCACCAAGATTCCATTCTTGTTCCTTGAGGAGACGGGCAAGTATGCTCGTGGTGGTTTGGAGTTCGGTTGTGAACTCTTTGGTTCGAGGTGCGGCCTCAGCGAGCTAGTGAGCTTGCGGTGTGTACGGGACTAGGGAGTCCGAGGGCTTGTAGGTGTTGCGGCACCGAGGAGAGATCCATTGGGATCTTTCATAGTGGAAATCCTTTGTGTGTCGAAGGCGGGGATGTAGAGCAAGTATGCTCGAACCTCGAAACATACCTTTGTGTTTGCGATTGCCTTTTCTCTCTCTCTCTCTCCCTTGTTTATATCTTGCATTCAACTATTGTCTATCTTTATATGCTCGATATATTCATTGTGCTTAATTGATATACTTGCGTGGGATTGTTGACTAACACTTGTATTCAACCAGAGAGCCAAAGCGGCACCTCAACCCATTCAAGGGGAATCTAGAGGAGTTTGTCCAGAGCCCTTCACGGGGAATTCGGCAACACTCTTTAGTTATACGTGGTGTTTAGTGTAAAAGTTTTAATTAGGTCATAATTGTTTTTAGCTTCCGCATTATTTGCATCATTTACCATTAAGTGACCATTAGATTAGCCATCACCTATTCACCCCCTCTAGGTGAACTTACAATTGGTATCAGAGCTAGTGCTCATGATATTGGGTCTAACAACCTAAGAGTTAAAGATCCTCATTTTAGGCTAATCACAATATTTGTACACACACCATGGACTTCATGTCACCACCCACCTTTGACATTCTTAACATCCAAATTTGGAAGGTTAAGATGTCATTGTACCTCAAGGCCTTAGGCATTCATGTATATCTTGCCACTACTAATAATGCATATTCTTTAGATGGTAAGAATTTTGAGGCTAATGCAAAAGCCCTTCATGCTATCAAGTCTACCCTAGATGATGTTTATTTATCTAGAGTTGCTAATATTGATTCGGCTTTTGTAGTATGGAACACCCTCACCTCCCTTGGCGAAAAGGATCTATACTATGCGGGGAGCGATTCGGACGTTGGAAGCGACATCTCCAACGTATGCTATATGGTCTAAGGGATAACCCCCTTGAGGTAAACTCCAAATCTGATGATGAGGACATGTCATATGATGAGCTCACTTCATTTTGTCAAACTATTCTTGAAAAATATGACATGCTTAAGAAAGAAAATAAAATTTGAAAAAGAACATTGCTTGCATGCATAAAGAACATGACTCATTTAGAAGTAACATTGCATGCTTAGAATTAGAAAATAACAATTTGAAAAGGAATTTTGATTGCATGCTAAAAGAGAACGATTCTTTAAAACTAAAATTGCATGTTTAGAAAAAGAAAAGGAAGATTTGAAAAATGAGAATGTTTCCTTATTTTCAAATTGAATGATTTGTGTGAAGGAAACAATACTTTGAAAAATAAAATTGATTTGGTGGAAAAACAAAAAGAAGTTGTTTTTCAAGAAAATATCACTTTGAAAAGAAAATTTGTTGAAAAAGAAAAGGATTTTGTTTCACAAAAGAAAAAGAAAAATGATTCTTTATCTCATCATGTTTTTCATGCCACCACTAATGAGATAAAAGTTTTGAAAATAAAATGGATGGTTTGAGTTCAACTTTGAACTCTTGTGCTTTTAATCATTCTAGGTTGGAGTCAATGTTTTCAAAGAAATAAACTCCACATGTTCATGCACATCATAACCATGCATTTGCTTATGTTGCACAACATGATCACACTCCTACACATAAGCATACTAAGGTGTACGTATGTACACATTGTGGCCGCAAAGGCCATTTAGCAAAATATTGTTATGATAGATTAGATCATTTTAATTTTGCTAAGAATAAAAGATTTTGGGTTCCTTACAACAAAGCTAACCCCCGTGGACCCTACAAGAAAATATGGGTACCAAAACCCCCACCATTTGCTTTTGATGTAGGTGAGGGCTCTCACAAAACGTGAGAGGATTGGTGCCTTGGTAGTGGATGCAATAGACTTGATGGACATACTTTTGGGATGCATCACGATCAAGAAGCTTGGTGGGACAACCACCATATTTGGAGCTTTGGAGTTGGTAACACTCTCTAAACTCCTATTTTTATGTACATGCTTTTAATTTCATATATCATATAGCGTGTTCATGTTTTATGTATCTTTGTACTTCATGTGGTATGAACTAGTTTAAATGTAGATTTTATCAAAACTTGCATGTATACATGTACAAATAGTGAATTACAATTGACTCATATATGATTGAACTTCATGCTCATTTGTACCCACTATTTGCATATGCATAGTCTAGTTTTGATGATTCTTTCATTTATACTTGTTATGCCTATTTTTATGCTTTACTTCATGTATATGTATTTTTAAATTCAAATCTAATAAATATACATGTATACCCGTGAGTCTCTTGCCTTCATGCAAATACATTTGATAGACTCTTTCATATTTGGGATATATATGTGTATTGTTAGGATTGGATTAATCATACATATACCATGAAGATTAGTGTTTTGATGAAAAATGATTTTTCGTGCTTTTATTAAAAATGTGTCTTATGATCTTTTTGAGCTTCATTGACTATTTTCATGAAAATGCTATTTACATGATCATTTAACACTCACACTTTTGTTAAAAATTTTTGAGCTTTATAGATCATGAGTGCTTAAATTTTTGTGAATCTAGTTATGTTTTTTGAAAAATATAAGATTTGATATATTTGAAGGATCTTTAACTAGTTTTTCAAAAACAATTTATACTAGTTATTTATTCTTCAAATAATTTTGAGATTGACACATGATTCTATTTTTCTCAAAATTTGATGCTTCATGATTTGAATATTAGTTTATATGTTAGTTTTATCAACACTAGGATTTATACTTGAACATATTGTGGGCCACAAATAAATCTATCTATATTTGTGCTTAATGCTTATTTGAACCCATGAAATGTGCTTGTATTGCTTGGTTTTGATGATACATACATTTTTAAACTTATATTCCCACTTTTTGGATTTGATTTATGGTCATGTGTTTTCATTTCATGTATATGTGTATTTTGCCAAACTTTAAGATATACATGTATACCTCTTGAGTCATTTGCCTTTATTGCAAATCTATTTATATTGACTCAATTGTGTTTAAGAGATATGTATGTATACTTATTGTGTTGTCAAACATACATATATCTTGAAATATAAATTTTGTTTTTTTAATAAAAAAATTGTGTGATGATTTAAAGGAATATTGAGCTTTATTGACATTTTCATGATACCATGTTCCACATAACACTAGTGCACTCACCTCTTTTGAAAATTTTATGGACTTCATGGATATTAGAGTGTTTTTAGTGCCATGTGATTTACTTGTGTTTCATGAAAAACATTTTTGCTTTATTCCTTGCTTGAAGGATTTCGTACTAGTTTTAAAATATTTTCATATTAACTAGTGCAATCTCTTCATATGATAGAGTATATGATAAGCTTACTCGTCAATTGGTATCATTGGATATTTTCAATTGGTATCAATATGATTTTTATATACTCGTATTTTGATTGTATGTATGAATGCTTTCAAATTTAAATTATATCAATTTCTATTGGTATTATCTTTTTATTCATATATGTGATCTAGTTGCTAAGCTTAATTCAACTCTCAATTGGTAATTCTAAAGCTTATGCAATATGTTTTCAAATTTGATATCAAAATAAAAAAAAATATATATGTTGATTTGATATCTCAAAATGTGTTTTATTAAGTAAGTTCAAAATTTTAAAGAAAAATTCAAAATGTTTGATTTGTATTTCCTATATGCAAGGAGAGCTTAACATCTCTCTTACATATGGATTCATGTTGAGTATATTATAAATTGAGGAGCTTGACAACTCTTCTTTATATGATATACGTGTGTAGGGGAGCTTCACATCTCCTCTTATGCATAACATAATATGTGTTATGTGAGTTAGGGCTTGTCATCCCTTCTTCATGTAATGCATATGTGTAGGGAAGTTAACTTAGCGTCTTCCTCTTCATGGATGGATATCGCATATTGATTGATTTGTATTTACCCTTCTTGATCTCCTTGTTTTTGACAAAAAGGGGAGAAAAATTTGTTTGATTTGATTTTACTTTGAACCCTTTGTTGATGAGTGACAAAAGGGGGAGAAGTATTTGAGTATATATGCATGTTTTCATTGCTTAAGGGGGAGTAGTATTTGTCTTCCTTGTTATTTATGCATATATGTTTTTGTATTGCAAATAGGAGAAAAAGATTTATTTTGTTTCATTTCCATCATTTGCATACATATTTATGAGTTTCATTGTCATATATTATTATTTATGTCTATGCATGAGTTAAGGGGGAGCTTCCTTGAAGCTTTACTTTAATCCATGCATATATAACGCCATGAGTTTTGTCATCATCAAAAAGGGGGAGATTGTTGGCCCAAAGGCCTTCCACCCTAGTTTTGATGATGATCAACTCATGAAGTTATGTTTACTAATGATCTTGTGTTTAATTAGTGACAGATTCATTATCAAGATCTTAGTAGGTGCATAGCTCAACAAAGGATAAAATGTCAAGATTCGGAGCTAGCACGGTGTGATCCAAGGAGCTTTTGGATCAAGCTTGGACCAAGTCAAGAAGATGAGAAGACTTCAAGGGAAGACTTCAAGATCAAGACTTGTGTCTAGGTATAAGATTTTTATGTTTTAGATAAAATGTAAAGGATAGATAGTTGGTGGATTACTCAAGTATATATACACACACACTCTTGATTTATTTGTCTTTTCATAAAAGAATTTTTAGATTTAGAAAAGACTTTCTTTTTTAGAAAAACATAGTTTTGGTTTTTGTTATTCAAAGTTATATGTTTCAACCAAAACCTAATTTAGAGCTTAATGTCAAAAACATAGATAATTCATCTTGATTGTGTAGTGGATCATATCCATACACACTATGCCTTAAAAGTATATCTTATTTTTGTATTTGATGAAGATTTGGAAAAACAAAGTTTAGAAAACATGTTTTAGAAAATACAGTTTTTATCTTGAGCCAAATATTTTCAAGTTACAAAAATAGTCCAATCTTTTATAACATGCTTGATTTTGTGCAAGCATGTTTGTATATCAAAGTATATTGGTAAAACTATTTTTGTATATTTTTAAGTATTTTATGGGATTTTATATGAGCCAAAAAGACAAACTTTTTAATCCCAGAAAACTGTTTCAGGCTTCGTATAAGTCGACTAGTGACCTTTAATAGTCGACTAATACAGGAGTCGGCCGACCGGACCGGTCGACCGACGTGCACAAACGTGCACGCCTTTGTGTACTGGTGGACGGTCGACCGTGCCGGTCCACCGCTCCAGAGAGCAGTGCTCTCTGGAAAGTTCGGCCGACCGCACCGGTCGACCGTGGCTCCAACGGTCAGAAATCCGACCGTTGGAGGTCGACCGGGCCGGTCGACCGGCAGTTCTGACAGATCCCAACGGCTAGTTTTCTGGCAGCCTATAAATTGGGGGTCTTATCATTGTTTTGATATAAGATTTTAGGAGAGCTTTGAGCCAGTTTTTCTCAGACTTTTTAAAGGGTTTTCTCCACAAAATAGAGAGCAAATATTTCCTATCTAAAGGGAAGTTTTTATAAAGAGTGTTAAAAGAGATTTCTTGAGTTTTTCACCAAAGTTTCTTTCCTTGCTTTCTCACAATCACTTGAGCTATCCATTGCCTAATCTATCCATAGGATTGTGTTGTGAGAGCTTTTGTTAGGTGATCAAAGTGTTTAGATCACCAAGATTCCATTCTTGTTCCTTGAGGAGACGGGCAAGTGTGCTCGTGGTGGTTTGGAGTTCGGTTGTGAACTCTTTGGTTCGAGGTACGGCCTCGGCGAGCTAGTGAGCTTGCGGTGTGTACGGGACTAGGGAGTCCGAGGGCTTGTAGGTGTTGCGGCACCGAGGAGAGATCCATTGGGATCTTGCATAGTGGAAATCCTTCGTGTGTCGAAGGCGGGGATGTAGAGCAAGTGTGCTCGAACCTCGAAACATACCTTTGTGTTTGCGATTGCCTTTTCTCTCTCTCCCTTGTTTATATCTTGCATTCAATTATTGTCTATCTTTATATGCTTGATATATTCATTGTGCTTAATTGATATACTTGCGTGGGATTGTTGACTAACGCTTGTATTCAACCAAGAGAGCCAAAGCGGCACCTCAACCCATTCAAGGGAATCTAGAGGAGTTTGTCCAGAGCCCTTCACGGGGAATTCGGCAACACTCTTTGGTTATACGTGGTGTTTAGTGTAAAAGTTTTAATTAGGTCATAATTGTTTTTAGCTTCCGCATTATTTGCATCATTTACCATTAAGTGACCATTAGATTAGCCATCACCTATTCACCCCCCCTCTAGGTGAACTTACAACCACTGACCGAAGCTTCAGATCCAAGATCAACGCTAAGTAAAGCTTTCTTCCTCTACTGGATCACATCACAGACAATCAGCATCAAGCTAATCAAGCGCTGGTTACATCATGATGCATGAGGCAAATATTAAAGAAGAAACAAAATGCAAAACTTCGGTCTTAGCTTGTTATTCTTCTCTAATGTACCTGTGGACATCCGACGCCTCCGATGGCTAAGGATAGAGGAAAATATTGGCTTTTAAGTCCAACATAAGTTTTCGATAACTCATCATGCTGAGGGGAATAGCATGGCTAGCCCAACTCAAACTGTAGTTGGTAAAGGTACACCAAATTCGTTGATAGCTGGGGGTTTGCTAAAAATCCTAATGGACCTGGTTCCATCCTCTCCTCCAAAATTTCCTACCAATTCTCACCTACAGAATGGTAAGACCACAAAAATACCTGTGTTCATCTCCTAAGAAAATGAACTGGGACTTGTCAAGTTAATATTAAACCTCTGACAAATCAGATTTTCTAATCCCTAGTGGATTCAGTCAAGTTAATCATAAACCTCTGACAACAAAACTCATTAGTTAGAAATTATCGCTATTAAGTTTAATACTACACCTCTAACGGTAAATTTCCCATGTCAACGATTGTCACGTTAATATTAAACCTCTGACAGTTCATTTTACTCTCCACAAAAAATCCTCTACCAATTCTCTTCCATAGAAGGGTAGGTCCATAAATGCAATCATTGCTATGTTAACACTATACCTCTGACAATGAAAAATTTTAATACTCCCGAACGAGTGCAAACTTCACTTGTCTCTCCTCTACATGGGGTCACAAGTCTTTAAATCCTTGTCAAGTTAAAATTAAACCTCTGACATTTCAAAGTTCACTTGTCAATTCTCATCAATAGAATGACAAGTCCTCAAAATTGCTCATATTGCAAACCAACTACTGTCAAGTTAACACTACACCTCTGACACCCCAGACTTCACTTGTCAATTATCATCAATACAATGACAAGTCCTCAAAATTGCTCATATCGCAAATCAGTTACTGTCAGGTTAACATCACGCCTCTGACAAATTACTGTTAAGTTTATCACTACACCTCTAACAGTGATAAAGTTACTGCCAAGTTTAAGAGTAAACCTCTGACAGTTACTTTTCCTCAGGCTTCCATATCGGAGCTGAGATGAGCGATGCTAAGTTTAACATCACACCTCTAGCGTCCAGTTCATTACTAAGTTCAACAATACACCTATGACAATGATTTTTCTTGAACTTCCCTATCAAAGTTGAGGTGACCAATGCCAAGTTCAAAATCACACCTCTAGCATTACCTTCACTGTCAAGTTTAACATTACACCTATGACAGTGATGTTTTCAGTCTTCTCAAATGAAAATAAAATTCCTGTTGAGTCAAGTTAATATCACACCTCTGACCCACATTCCTCTTAAGTTAATATCACACCTCTGACAGTAATCCTGAATTTCTGAAATGAAAATTTCCCAACTTTGACTTGTTAAGTTAATTATCACATTTTAGCAAGTCAAGAGTCCCTACTTCTATGTGTCTGATTTTCAAAAAAAAAAGGGAATTCAAGACATATAAGAAGATAAGAAAAGTGTCACTTTTATTGATATTCAAACATATGAAAGTGATATAAGACACGCTCTTATACAATAAGATTGAGTGTTACAATAAAGGAGTACAAAGAAGTCCCTCGCTCTCAGCGAAAGGTTGCACTCACTCTTCAAGATATCTACACCATTCCAAATACAAGATGTTTGGAAAAGTGCTGAAGAAAGGTTCTTCTCTTCTCCTATTGATGCTGGTCATATCATGATGCATGATGTAAACATTGAAGAAGCTCACCGCTCGCCGAGAACAATGGTGTTTCTCGAGGTCGAAATGCAGAAGAACATTCTGATTCCACCCGACCAACTGGTGCGGGCCATAGCCCTTCGTTGATGAACATCTCTACCACCAGAAAGTCATCTAATGAGTATGGATTTTTCATCGATGTCACTTCTGGGGATAAGATTGGTGAAGGGAGGATCTGAGACCTTACAGATGACGTCCTCTTTCCCGTGACCTACAAGAGGATCATACCCACCACCATACCCACTGTGACCATGACAACCCGGGGCATTGCTTGTGCGTCATATCCAATAAGGCCTTGACAGATGTCATTAACCGCACGAATCCTCCTCGCCCATGAACATGAGCTTTGATTCCCCGAATGCTCGCTAATCGAACAAGCTCGCTGATCGAAATATTCTCCCAATAGCCTAGAGAAAATGCAGAAGACTGACTGAAGCTGCCAGAACCTGCAAGAAGTAAGAAACCAAAGAGTTAAAATTCTATTAAGGCAGAAAGGTAAAAGCTAAAGGGCAGATGCAGTTGAAGCTGTAAACTTCAGACGCGGGGATGACCAGTACAGAAGGTTTAAAATTCTGTCAAGACAGCAACGTAAAAGCTGAAGGGCAGACGTGGTTGAAGTTGTGAACTTCATACGCGGATTTAACAAGCACAAATCTGAACGCGGTCTAGTTTTAGACCCGCGTCTAAGATATGAGATGCGAGGTAAACCAGGCGCAGAAGTCGCCACACTCGCTTTTGAGAAATAAGGGTTGCACATCTAAGTCCAGAGATCTCGAAAGAATTAAAATTCTTTAAGTCAAGAACCTCAAACGCAGATTTCGTATACGAAGCTCGCGTCTCAAGATCTAAGTGCAGAGTTTATCACACTTGCGTCAACGAATTTGTGAGTTAGAGTTCAAAGTTGATTTACTCGCGCTTCATCAAGAAGTCTAAAAAAACGCGACTTCCGAATATGGGCTCATCAGTAGACTTCAAGAGAAGATCAAGAGATTGAATCTCTTCAAGGGACAAGAAAACAGAAACTCAGCGAGACTGAGTATTTCATGGTGACAAGTGGTTCCTACCCAAAGAAGAACTCTCTAGAAGTTGAACTTTATGCATCAAGACGCGACCGTAAAAAGTACTTAAAGTTATGCTTTTTGATCTTGAAATCACTTGACAGTGATAATCTCTACAGAAGATTGAAGAAAAACATGGAAGTTTGAGTTCTTACTGCTCATTAGAACACATCTCCTTGAAGGGAAGATAGATAAATCAAGACAAAGACCTTCAGAGCGCATGCTCTCAAAGGAAAATAGTCTAGATAATCGACTGTTAAGGGGAGTGAGGCCTATTTATCTAAGGCCTATAATTAATGGCATAAAAATCAAAGCCATCAACCTTAATTTCCACGCGAACATTAAGTCCAATAAGGAGCTGACGCATGGATTGTCGCTTCGGGAAACATCGAAGGACACAAGTCCTCAATCATCAATGCCTACCTGGCATTAAAAGATCCAACAAGTTCTTTAAGATGGGCTGCATGTAACGCTTAGGAAATGGCGTCAGGCGCAGACTCAGAGGTCGTGTCACAAGTCCGCGACCTTTCATACCTATTGAAGAGTCCACAATTGCGTCTCTTTTATTAAGAACGCAAGTTCGCCTTCAAGGTTGCGCCCTCTCAAAGGACCAGGGTCGCGTCTCTGTTGAATCAGAGTCGCGCCCTCATCAACCAGCTGAGACTCGCGCGTCGTTCTTGAGGGGCCCAAAACCGCGCCTCTACTGTAGATGACATTCGCGTCTCAATCATGAACTCAGTACAGCCTGAGTTTGTGCCCTATCAAGGGACCAGAGCCGCGTCTCTATTGAGCTTGTGTCGCGTCCCCATCAACCAGCTGAGACCCATGCGTCAATCTTGAAGAGCCCAAAACCGCATCTCCATTGCGTCCTGAATCTGCTTCCTAACAGAATCAAGGGCCGCGTTCATGGATCCACGTCCTTTCATAAAAATGAAGGCCGCGTCCCCTTTATTGAAGAACACAAATTCGCGTCTCAGAATAACGCCTTTTTGTCTTTAAGTCAGAGCCGCGTCCTTATCAAAAAGAAAGGTTCATGCGTCTTCCTTGATGAGCCTGAACGGCGTCTCCATTAATGAATCAGAGTCGCGTCTCCCAGAACCGCGTCTTCGCTACGAACGGGAGCTGCGTCTCGCTCAAGAACTCAGTTCAGCCTGAGTTTATTTTTCATGACCGTACCCTATCAAAATGATTAAAGGACTGCGTCTCCACAAATAGTCAAGGAGTACGATTATGAAAACTGAGTTCATCCACAGGCAACAAAGAATCTGAAGGGATAAAGATGAGACAAAATTTTGAATACTTTTATTATTTGACTCAAAAAATGATAAAAGTAATACAGACACTCTTATTTGACAAATGAAGTGTTACAAAAAAAGGGGACAATACAAAAAGGAGAAGAAGACTAATAATCCTGCTTTGCCAAAGAACGGATTTGTTCCCGGAGGCAATGCATCTCGCGCTGATGTGCTCTTTCAGTCTCCACCAGAGTTGGACCCGCAACTCCTCCTCGGATAAAAATCTCTTCGTAGCTAGTAGCGCCTGAAGAGACTCCAACTTGGAGGAATCAGCAGAAAGGTTTTCTTGAACCTTTGTCCTGGCAGTTTCTAGCTCTTCCAGCCTTTTTCTAGTAGCAGTAAGTTTCTCCTCATTGGCCTCAATCAAGGCTTACGCCCTGGCAATGGTAATTCGAGCAGTATGATAACTTGCTCTGCACTCTGGATGACGATTTTAGATTCCTTTGAATCACCAATTAGTCTTTGGTGGTCAGCTTGGAAGTGCTGGAGATGGCGGGCTTCTTCGGCCATCTGCTCCTCTATCTCTTTTCGCTCATGTTCTTGAGCGGCAAAAAGTTTACTTAGTGTCGACCGAGCCTCATCCATTGAGCCAGCATTCTCCAGAGTATTGAGCTCCTTCAGGTGGCTCCCCAACTGTTCAACCAGCATCAGGCACGCCCTAATTTGCGAAGGACTTCCAGTGTGACCAATATTCTCGATCTGATTTTCGAGAAGTACCTGGGCAAATTCGAAAGAACTACCCCCTGAAAAGATGAAGTCAATATAGAACCTCATAGAAGCAAAAAATTGTTGCACCATTTGACGTGCTAGCTCTTCCATGATGTCATTAGCTGGAGATAACCCTACTGATGTACTCCCAGACCCTCTTTCCATGACAGAAGGAGAGACGGAAACTAGTTCAACTTGCGCAGGGATGAGGCCGACAATAGGTTCGTCAGATGCTAAGGTAGTCACCGATACCTCCGGGATAGTTATTGGTTTAGCAGCTTCCACTGCAACAGAATCAACATCAAACTTCACGGCACTGGGTTGCCCGGCCAAAGTTTGAACTGTGCTATCTTCTGCGCCGATGCTTGCCGCAGGATCCTCTACTTGAGCTATCCTGGTGCTTGAGCTATCCTAGTGCTCTCTGCAAACCATTAAATGTCAGTGGTAATGGTAAAAAAAAAAAGAGAGAGTGTCCAATACATCAGTATTCTCTTACCAAGTTGATGATTTGAAGGTGACAAATCCTTAGATAAGCCATTTGGGGATGAGGGCTCTCCGACATCGACGGTTGCACCCTCAGAGGCATCCCGGTAGTGGGAGCCTCATGGCCCTCCTACTGGGCCAGCTCTCGGATCATCTCCTCAATATGAGAAGAAGTTGTGGCTTCACTACCGGCAGCCAACCCTGTAGAAGAAAGTCAAAAGGATATGCTAGAACTTATTCCTAACTTGATGGAGAACCAGTTCAAGAAGACAAAGAAAATACTTTCAGTAGCAGCAATCATTGCTATCGACGAAGTCATCACAGGGTCGTATCCCTGTATCTCTTCCTCCGAGATATGCGAGAATTTGCCCGTATCAGGAAGAGCAGGTTCATCACTAAAATCGACTTCTTCGCCAGAATAATATCCATGTTCGTCAGACGATGAAGATGATAGCGCAACACAAGAGGTCTCCGCAATCGAGACCTTACTACTAAATACCACAGTAGTAGGACTGGGATCAATAATCCGCTAGGCGGACATCAATACACTGGGAGACCCAGGCTGCTGTACCTTCACCTTTCTCCCATAAGCTGAAGAAGGTTCAGGTTGGGCCGAGATTCTCAAAATCTCAACGCCATCCCTTCTCACCAAGTTAACTTCGGGTCGCTCGATCTCTTCAGCCATGATAGGTTCACCCGCGAGTTCCCCATCTTCTAAGATTACGGGACCCCTGCTGCGCAGACCGCGGAAGTGAAGGATGGGGATTTCCTCCTCCTCTTCTTCTTCCTCCCCCTGCTTCTCAATACCAGGAGGAACTCCTTTGGGCATCGAAGCTTCAGCTCCCAATTCCCTCCTACGTTTCTTTGGGATAGGCTCACCCTTGGAAGCAGAGCCATGGGAACGTTTGGATACAACCTGCCGACTCTTTTTAACGGGCTGCCCTTTAGGTCCTGTTGCCCTTGGTTCCATCCCTGCTTCCCCTCCTGTTTCCCTCTCGGCTGCCTGATACTCGTCCATACCTCGCATACATTTGTTGGACTCCAACTTGTTCTTATAAGACGCCTTGATGCTCTTGATGCAAGAGGTATTTATTCCGAAATCAGGCATCCTACTAGCCAGGGAGTACCAGGTGCAGAAACTGAGGCTGGTATAACAATTGGGCGTCTTGTGAGGCAAGCTGAAAACAACTTTTGTCCCTCCAGGTACACTATAGTACCAAGCCCGGGCACCTTCAAATAAATTTTCGCTGAAGCAAAGGTCAGCGTTGGAGTTGCCGACATATAATTGATCAAAGCCAAACTACCGAGCGAAGCGACTGGGCATGTAAGGCTCGATCGTACACGAATTTCCTTGCCGGAAAATCAGATATCCAGGCCGAATATTAATCAGCCACTAGAAGACTCCTAATGGCAGCCATGTGAAATCATCTGGCCCTGCCAGGTCGGCAAACTTATCCCCGTAAGACGCATCAACAATTTTAGGGAAGTAATAGTCGAGCTAATAGTTCGAGATGTTCAGAATGGATTTTCGAACATAGAACATATAGTAGTGAGTCCAGCTCGAATTCACCAGCTTCTGCACGAAGGGAACAAAACCTGCAGAAAGAGGTACAACCGTCATCAGTGAAGGGCAGTGCATAATGTACCAGGCCAGCTGTATGTATATGGAAGCTCGATCCTGGGGTTAGGGGTCTTCATTCTCGGCCTTCCCTCCGAATCGACCACAGGCCTGCCCACAGAATCTACAACGGCCTCCACTTGGCACTGGCTTTTAACCAGAGCCCGTAATCTACTCTGAATTCTGGCTACCATCACTGGAAGGAGAGCGCTAGATTTCCCGTAGGCAAGCCAGACCGCCGGGTATACCACATCAACAACGATTACTTCATGCGGCAGCGTTGGCACCACACAACGTTTCAGCCATAGCATGAGAAAGCCCGCCAATAGAGCCCGGTCAGAAATGGGAACTCAGTCTTGATGATGAAAACTTTCAAAGGTCGTATCAGGCCTAAAAGTGTCCTCGTTCGACTGGGTGATGTAAGAGCTTGTAGAGGCATTGATCCTTAGCAATTTTCTCATCAGTGCAAGGAGCCAGACTAATCACTGGGTTATCCTTCTCATTTATACCAATGAACAGATAGCTCGCCCAGGACATCTGCTTGACACCCCTGTTCCTCCAGGAGGATATTTGGCCGCAGATGTAGAAGTGGCATAACACCTCCCAGTATATCTCATACATCTGAGGGTCCTCTTTCTTCAGGAGGTGAAGCTCCTCAGAAGTCGGGACGTATTCTTCATAAGGGGCATCTTCCATAACTAGCCCCGAGACTTCGTATAGCTCATGAAGAGCAAGTCCCATCTCTCCGGCTGGGTAAAAAATGTGCCCGTCAGAGGATTATAGTGCTCCAGGATGCCATAAAAGTTATAGGAACTCTGCGGGAGGCCATATTGGATGGCTCTGACCAAGTGATATAACCCCACCTGCTGCAGCAGAGCCCCGAGCTTGACGAGAACAAATCCAACCATTCTACCCCACCATGATTTGTCGATAGAATGGACCCACCCAAGCGGACGAAAGTCAACGAGAAAATCACCCCTAACTTTCAAAAACTGATTGATGAAGGTGGCGCCAAGCTAAGGGGTTTCTCCCTTCGGATATTCAGGCCTAACTAACCCGGGAAATAAACCGAGAACATCTTTCTCATGGCCAGCAGATAATACTTCTTTGGCACATAATCTACCGAGAGAGACGCCAGAGACAAAACGGGAAAGATCCCAATCCATCGCACGGTGAACGGACATGTGTTGAAGATAGGACAAGGAATACATCCTCTCCATATTGGGAAGAAAGAACCTCCTATCTCCTATCTGACGGAGCCATTTATAATCTCCATCATGCAGAATCCTATCATCCTCGTCAATGGCGTCACCGAAGAGGAAAACAGGCTTCCGTAACGGAATGCAGGAATCCATCTCGAACAGCCCATCAAAGATAATCTCCCGAAGGGTCACCATGCTGGCCTTGGAGATCCTCTTCTTCGGCTCCTTTGACTTACCAGTAATCACAGGAGCGATTTTCTGAAGTACAAATGTCAAATTACTATCAACGCCACCTATGTGCCCAAAATGACACTTCTTAGACAGAGGGCTAGAAGAGTATCACACTGCAAGGAAGACAACATTCTAGTTAGAAATCTGAAAGAAAAATGAACCCAGACACGGAAATCAGCATAATCTGCGCTTAGGCTCAAAAATGCGAGGCTTGCATGTAGCCCGTATGTTAAAATCCATAACTTAGAAAAATTTCTAAGTATCGGACTCAGACGCGAGACTCAGTAAAACTTGCGTCTGATCTTACAAGACGCGAGAATCACAAGAAGTCTGCATCTGAACTCCCCACACTAAGAAATATTCTGAGCATTGAGTCTAAAATGCAAGGCTCAATGAGGCCCGCGTTCAACAAACAAATACGGACTCAATTTGATGAACCAAAGATGCGGAGGCCGTCAAACCCGCGTCTTGCCTATCAATTCAAGAACCGCGTATGAAGATCAAACACGGGCATGAGCCTCGCGTTGGCGGCTCACATTTAAAAGAGACTTAAGAGTTAAAAGAACTATGTAAGCCTCTTCAATAGCAGAAACCAAATCAGATGATTTTACTATCTAAAATAGGGGCCTCCTGCGTGGAAGGATCACCCATTTGAATCTCCGGAGCGACAGCGCTCGAGGACGAGGAAACAGACTTGGTCTTCGGTGCCATTTTGACCGTGAGATCGGTGTTGAAGACGGCGAAAATGGAAAAAGCTTCAAGCTTTTCTTAGTCCTAGATATAATGCTCAGTGAAGAAGACGAGTCTAATGATGACTCTTGAAAGACTGTTGTCTTTTATAGGCACAGTGATCCACAGTGATACGCGGCGCATGGCTCGAGGCCTAATCCCCACCCGACACGTGGCGTGCGTCTTAAATGCGACGTGAATTTCGCGCGTCAAAGGAAAGACGTCCCTTCAACTCCGCCGGACATGTGGCAATGCGCCCAAAACGTAGACTCGCGCTTAACCAAAACTGTGTCCCTCCAAAGATCGCGCCTCTTCAGTAAGGCCGAAGCCGCGCCTAGTCAACAGAGTGAGAGCTGCGTCTTCACTTCAAAGATCGCGTCCCTCCAGGAGTCGCGTTTCTTCAGCAAATTAATAGATGCGTCCCCACTCCGAGTGAGGACTGCGTCTCTAGAACAACATGACCCCTGCGTCTACAAGACTTGCATTCAGTCTTTGCTTTTGCAAATTAGTTCAACAGTACACTGGCACAAGCAGACGACTATTCACTCCTGGTTCAACAGTATACCAACAACCAGCTCAGAGCATTGAGAAGGTCTGGACTGCGTATCTAGACACTCATCATGATCGTCTCTGGTAGCTTCAAAGGGTTTTACAGTACACTCACGAAGACCATACTCCAGACAAGATCAAGCTCAGAGTATCTCAAATGATTGTCAGTCCAATCATGAGAAGTATGAATTCAACCAGAGTCCAAAGTATTTCAAAATCCTTCCCAGTCAACCGCGGAATATCGAAAACTTTAGAGGGAGTTCTGTAGGCTGTCTAAAAATCACTGAAGACAAGTCGGCAAAAAGCGGAATCCAAGCTCCAGACGCAAGGCTAATCATCGCCACCAGCGCAGCACCAAGACGCGAGGGTTGAAACCCGCGTCTCGATATCACTGCAAGGACCAAGATGTGAACTTGAAACCCGCATCTCGACATCACTACAAGGACCAAGATGCGAGGGTTGAAATCTACATCTCAGCATTATTGCAGTACCAAGACACGGAGTCGAAAGCCCGCGTCTCACGTGAAGCTTAACGCAGAATTAGAAGCTCGCGTTTCTCAAGCATCATCTCAATGGAAAAACGCGAGACCCAAAGCCTGCATCTCGGTTATAACTACCCTCATTATCGAGTTAATTATTGCCCACGTAATGAGGGAGTTAACCCCCATTATGGAGTATTTTTAGGGGACACGTTTACCCCCCGAAACCTCTATAAATAGCCTAGTTTGCTTGAAAAAGGGGTCGGAAAATTCTTGGTAAAAAAAGAACTTCTGTTATAAACCGTAGAAGCACCAGGACTTCCAGCTGAAAAGAAAGAGAGAGTTCAACTCTTCTAACAACTTGCTGCGTACAAGTTTATTTTTTGCCTACAATCTCTTTGAGATCCTTGATAAATAGAAGCTGTGTTACTTCGTCTACTTTCCAAAGAGAGGATTGCCAAGAGGTCCTGACATTCACCCTGTCAACGAAAAATAAGATTCACTTTTCATCGCCACATCAAGAACCCGGCTTTAAACAAAGGGGAGGTCTAAGCTTGAATATCTCTCTCTTGTAAGAGGATTATTGATCCGCTGTAATTTTCTTTACTATCAAATAAAGAATTTACTCCTAAATCTTCAATTTTTCTTACCAAACACTGTGCTACTATCGTTGACTGTAGGGAATGGGGGAACATGGGGAGTAGTAGGGGGAAAAAAGGAAAAAAAAAGAAATATTATTTTAATGGGGTAAAAATCGACTGCTTCAGAATCGCTCTGAAAAATTCTCAAAAATAGAAAATATTATTTTAAGATCCCGGTGAAATCGAATTCAAGAAATTCAATCTAATTTTTAAATTAAAAATCCTGAAATCTTCCGACTATACTGGCCGAAACCAAAACCGGTAGATTTTCGATAAATTTTGAAAAATCTCAAAAAATGTATTTTGTTAGAAAAAATATTTTAAGAAGTAATATGAAAGCCGTTTCTATAATTTCAACTCCATTTGAAAACTAAAAATCCCAGAATCAGTCAGCGATGCCGACCGACACCGGTTTTGAAGATTTTGCAAATAATTCTGAAAAATTCCAAAAAATCATGAAAAATCTAAAATATTAGAAAATGATGTTTAAAATAAAATTGGTCAAATTGGACTACCAGAAGGCTAAATTGAGCAATGCACTAGGATCGGGCCCCGGTTCAGATTAGGGCTGACTCCGAGGCCACGAACCCAAATCCAATACAAAACAATCACACCAATAATCATAAAACAAAAACAAATACAAGCTAAATCAAATAAATATGTTAGAAAAATCAGAATACGTATCTAAGTACGTATTTCAGGAACAGGGTGTTACACCAAGGTAATGGGCCTTTGGGCGAAAAATCTCCACATTTTTCATGATGATAAAACTTATGAGGTTATATATGCATGGATTAAAGATAAGCTTCATAGAAGCTCTCCCTTAACTCATGCATAGCATAAAACATGAAGATATTCAATCTAACCTCAAATATCAATAAACAATAATTAAAAAATATGCAATAAGAATCATAAAACACATGCATGTGAATATTCAAAAAAGCTCAGATACCAAATAAAACAAAACATCTAGATTAAAATCCCAATGGAAGGGATATGCAATAAGAGCTTTGGATATCAAAATCATAATCATATGCATATGAATATGCATAAAACATATATATGCATAAATACAAATAAACATGCATATATAAACACAAATTCTTCTCCATCTTTTTGTCACTCATTAACAAAGGGTGAAGAAAAACAAATAATATAAATATATATGTGATATACATTCATGAAGAGGAGAGACGTCAAGTTAGCTCCCCCTACATACATGCATTACATGGAGAAGGGATGACTAAATTTTAACCCATATAAGCATAATATATAATGTATAGATAGGGATGTTAAGCTCCCTCTACACACATGTACTATATAAAGAAAAGATGTTAAGCTCTTCTTTATATACCACACTCATCATGAATTTATACATAGAGGAGATGTTAAGCTCCCTTTGCATATAGGAAATATAAACCAAAACAAATTTTTATACCAATAAAAACATATTTTAAAAGAAACCAATTGAAAGAGAAACAATCTTTTTTCCAATTGATACCAATAGAAAGAAATGATACCAATTGAAGGTAAAGTTTAAACCATTTTTTTTACATAAATACTAAAATCATTTTACAATATAGATATCTATTTGAGAATAATACTAATTAAAGGTTATTGATACCAATATTGAAAATGTTAGCATTTTTTCAAAACAAAATATTTTTCTTTATAAAGAATGGGAGTAAGACAATAATTGAAAATAAACACAATTGAAAAATAAATCAAGAATTTTTCTCCCCCTTTATGAATACCAATAAAACTAATGATAAACTTGTAAAGATACTAATTATCAGTAAGAACTAAATCAAGCTTAGCATAAAGAAATTTGTGATATAAAAAACATGTATTAATATTTTAATCTAGCACAAGAAATCATATATATGTATGTATGATCAATTTAAATACTAATTTGAAATATGTTGCATACATATATAGAAAACATGAGTATACAAAAATGATGTAGTAAAGGAATTATACATATAACTCATAACTACCACCCTATCATGCACATGTTTAAATAAATTTTCATTAAGAGCATATAAGGCATGGTACCCAACCAACCGCTCTTATAGGGTAGTAGTTTTCAAAAATAATGTTTCAAAATAATATATTATAAGTTGAAAAACCTACCAATTGAAGAATACAGAACAAGTTTTAAGATAATTTTGAAAACCAGTACGAAATCCTCCAAGTAAGGAATAAAAACAAATATTTATCCCATGAAAACATGCTAAATACATAACAAATAACACTCAAGGAGTTATGAAGCACTAAGATTCTCATGAATCTAAAATTATGAGTAAATAAAAGATATCGAGTGCACAAAAATCATGTAAGAAACATATGCATGGAGATAATACAATGAAGCTCAATCAAAACAAATAAATTCCTTTTTCATAAATATGAAATCATCAAAACTAGATTTCACGGTATATGTTTGTTTTGTCAAAACTAAAGCATACATATTTATCCCAAATATGAATTGAGTTTATAAATAGTACATAACATATAAAGCAAGTGACTCAAGGATAGAACTTGTATATCATATAGTTTTAAAGCAAAATTTACATATACATGAATCTAAACACAAAATATGTATAAAAAATAGGGAATACAAGTGTAAATGAAAGAATCATCAAAATTAGGTTATATAAATACATCTAACGGGTATACATGAGCAATAAGGCAGCCTAACATAAGAATCAAGTGTAGCTCACTAATTGTACAAGTATAAACACAAATTTTAGTAAAAATTACATCTAAACATGTAATCAAAACATGAAGCACAAAACATCAAAACAAAAGTGATCATTAGAGTAAATGCAAATGCCATTTCAACAAGAATATGCATACATAACTAAACCATAGTGAGAACACAAAATATGAATCCATATAAACATCGGTGTATCTCAAATACCATCTATGTATATCACAAGTCTAATAAACACGCATTTAAACATAATAAACTTGAAAATCATGACATGCTAAAAATCATCAATGAAAGCATGTAAACAAAATAAGGAGGATAGAGATAGTTATCAACACCGGTATGACTAGTCTCTATTTCTCCAAACCAAGGTGGTCCTCCCACCAAATCTCCTTAAAAGTGATGCATCCTAAAATATGATCATTTAGCTTGAAACGCATTCACCATCAAGGCACCAATACTCTTACGTCATGTGAGAGCCATATCTATATCAAATACAATAGGGATGGATCTTGATAACCTAACTTTCTTGGGTCCATGGGATTAGCACCTTTCTTAACCCAAACATACTTACTTGCAAAATTTATAACATTTAATCTATCATAACAAAATTTTACAAGATGGCCTTTGGGACCACAATTTGTACAAGTATACACTCTAGCATACAAGGTGTCATGTGTGTGAACATGAGAAGCATGTGTATGCCGTGATATGTGTGCATGCATATGTGGAGTATGTTTTTTTCGAAACATAGATCTAATCTCTTGTGAACCATAGCATATTGGCTCAAAGTGGAGCCCAAACAATCAACACTCTTCTTCAAAACATATATCATTATCAATAGTAGAAGAAGATGTAGTGCAATAATAAGAAATAAAATTCTTTTCACAAGAAGATGAAGTTATAGTAGTATGAACAACATGAGAATCAAAATCATTTTTCAATAAAATATTTTCTAAAGAAGTAGATTCTAATTCTTTAGACATTAAAACAAATTTGTTTTTCAAAGAATCATTCTCTTTTAAAACAAAATCAAGTTTTGAAGACAAAACCTTATTTTTCTTCAAAATATGATCAAAATCATTTTTATTTTTTAAAATCTCATTTTCTTTTAAAGCAAGGTCAAGTTGAGTTTCAATGTATCCCTTTCATTTGAAATCTCAGCATTCTCTTGCAAAATCATATCAAGTTTTGAAAATAAATTTTTATTTTCTTCTTTTAATTCAAGACTTTTCTTTTTCAAGGCTTTATATTTCGAAAGCAAGTTTTCACAAAATTTAGAAAGCTCTTCATTTAAAGTATGGACATTCATAGCATTATTATCATACGAAGAACTAGCACAATCATCAAGATAAGTCTCCGAATTTATCTCAAGGGAGTCATTCCCTTAGACCATGAAGCAAGCTTGGTCGGACTTATCTCCAATGCATTCCTTATCCAAAATGTTTGTCGTTTGTTCCTTAAGAGAGGTCAATGTGTTCCATACTGTAAAAACGATATCTCAATGAGAAATCAAAATAAAAAATAATGTGTGCTTCAGTGCATATTTGGCTTGTGTATTAGCCTTTAAATACTTGTCATTATCAAGATAAGATTTCTTGGTAGTGGCAAGATAGACATGCACTTATAGGGCTTTAGGGTATGCATTCATCTTAAACTTTCACATATCGATGTTAGAAACATCATACATGGGTGGAGTAAGAAAATCCATGAGTGTAAACAAATATGTGTGCAAAGAAACAAATAGATTAGTAAATGAGGATCACATTCCTAGGTGATTAAACCGAATATCAGGAGCGCTAGCTTTGATACCAATTGAAAGTACACCTAGAGGGTAGGTGAATAGGTGTATAACTAATCTAATAACAAATGATACATAATTAAAAACTAATTGCTAACATACAATGTGTAACAAAGAGGGTCCGAATTTCTCATGAAGGGCTCTGGAACTACTCCTCATGATTCCTCTAAATTATGAGTTGAGTGCTTTAATAGCTCTCTTGGTTCAATATAAGTGTGAGCACACAAACTATATCAAGCATATGAATATAAGCAAGTAAGACATTGCAAGATATAAGGAGATGAGAGTTAAGAGAGAAGATCCAAGTGCAAATAAGAGGATATGTTTCGAGGTTCGAGTCACTGCTCTACGTCCCGCCTTCACACAGAAAGATTTCCACTATATCCACATAGGACCTTCACAAAGGGATCTCCACTGAGGAATTATAACTCAACACCGGGAGTACACAACTCCTCTCACAATCATATCTACACAGGAGAGAAGGCACAAAGCCAAACACAAAGCCAACACAAAGCAAAAAAAATACCACTTGGTGATCACAAAGATCATAAACAACACTTAGTGATCTAAAGAGATCAAAAATAATTTTCTCACAAAATAAAGATCCTAAAGATAGATTTAGAATTGGAAAGCTCAAGTATGTGAGAAAATAAAGTATTTGGAAAAGAAATTTCAAAGAAAAATTACTTGGGAAAACTCTAGATAGATATGAAAAAATACAGAACAAAACAAATTTCCAAAGACTTATTTTTCTTTGATTTTTCAAAACTTTAAAAGACAAATAAAGATTTGAGTCGAAGCACAAAACTCTTTTGAAACTTGCTATAGAAACTCAAGAGAAGATAGAAAAAATTGCTCTTCAAAAACCCTTAAGAAATCTGCCAAGAAATCCAAATATGTAGGCAGTTCAGATATAGTCATTGGGGTCAAAAACTGTCCAGACAGGCTTGTCGGTCGACCGCCTGGTCGAACGACTAACGATCGAATTTTTAACAATTTGAGGCCGTCAGTCGACCGCCCGGTCAACCGCCCCAAGGCAAAATGCCAAGTCGGTAGATCGCCCGGTTGACCGAGCCAAACAAAGACTAAGTCTCTTACAGTCGGTCGACCGTATGGTCAACCAGCCATATAGGCATGGTCTCTGTGCACGTCTTGTGCACATCGGTCGACCGACCAGTCGACCGAGCCCTAGTTCGGTCGACTGGTCGATCAACCGCCAGAAGGCTCAGAACAGGAATTATAGGGTTGAAAATTGGACTTTTAAATACTTATAAATTCCCATAAAATCTCATAAAATCTATAAAAATAAGTTCATGTAAATATTTGAAGTACAAATATGTGTGATCAAAATCCAACACATATTACAAATAATTTGAACCATTTTTGAGGCTTAGAAATTTAAGCTTTAAACAAAAACTGTATTTTTCAAAAACTAAACTTTGAAATGGAAAATCGATTTTTTCAAAACTTGTTCAAATAAAAAAACAAGATATAGAAACACATTTGAAGCATAGTGTGTATGGATAGAATCTAATACACATAAAATGATATATCTATGTTTTGACATTAAATTTAAAATAAGTTTTGATAAAAACAAAACTTTAAACACATGAACTAGATACATAAAAATAGGTTTTTCTAAACATATGAAGTATAGATGTATATGGATGAAATCCACTATACATTAAACCATGTAAACTTCTTTTGATTCTATCTATTCATGAAACCAATAAATGTATTCTTGAAAAGCCGAAACGATTAAACCGAAACCAAAACTTTTGAACTTGTGTGTATATACTTAAGCATATCAAAACTAAACTATTCTTACACAAGGTCTAAACACTAAACAAATCTCAACCGAAGTCTTCTCGTCGATCTTTATCTCCAAGATGACTCGATCCAAACTTGATCCAAATGAGCTTGACTCCATCTCGAGTACTAGATGCGATTTTGACACGCGAGCTCTTGAATCAACATGTGCTAGCTTCAAAACTTGACTATGAATCCTTTGTTGAAGCTAAGCACCTACTGAAATCTTAATCAATATCTGAAACTTATTAAACATAAGTTCATTAGTAACTTAACTTCATAAGTTAGTCATCATCAAAACTAAGGTGAAAAGGCCTAATAGAATGCCAATTGGAAAACTAGGAATACCAATTGAAAGCATAAGCATAGATATCAATTTGCAAAACTATATCATAAGCATGATATCAAAATGAAATAACTCATAAATCTTCTCCAATAAAAATACATACCAAATGAATTAACTCAGAAATCCTCTCTCCCTTTTGTCATAACTCAAAAAGGGACTCATAAACCAACTAAAAACTAGTAGATACCAATAAATACAATAGTAGAGAAAAATAAGATACCAATTTAAAAGAATTAAAAGTACATGTATACTAAGCAAAACAAACATGAATATTAATTTTGAGAGAAACAATTGAAAATTTCATGAATCCATAATGCAAACATTCAATTCACCACAAATAAAAGAAAATCTATTAAAATCAAGTGGTTTAGTAAAATATCCGCTAATTGAAATCGGTAAAAACATAATTAATTTTAATCTCTCTTTTCTCATAATGATCTCTGAGAAAGTGATACCAATTTTTATATGCTTAATCTTATTATGTTGATTTGCATTCTTGGTCATATGAATATTACTAGTATTGTCACAAAATATTTTAATCTGATCGTAATGCAAATCATAATCAAGGAGAGTATGTTTCATCCAAAGGACTTGTGCACAACAAGCCTCGGCTGCAACATACTCCGCCTCGGTGGTTAAGAGGGATACGAAATTTTATTTCTTGAAAGATCATGAAACAAGATAATTTCCTAAAAAATGACAAGTTCCACTAGTACTCTTCCAATTCACTCTACAACCGGCATAGTCGGCATCCAAAAACTCGTCATTGAAAATTGTTCGGTCTTTGGATACCACAAGCCCATTCTAATAGTGCTCTTAAGATATTTAGTAATCCGTTTTACAACAATTAAGTGAGACTCTTTAGGACAAGATTGAAAATCTAGCACATAGACATACACTAAACATAATATCTGACCTACTAGCTGTAAAGTAAAGCAAACTACTAATCATACTACGATAGAGTTTAATGTCAACATTTTTATCTTGTTTATCTTTGTCAAGCTTCGTTGTGGTAGCCATGAGAGTCTTACATTCCAAATTTTTTGATGAGTTTTTTTTGTATATTTAGCTTGATTGATGAAGATTCCATCACCCTTTGCTTGATTTAGAGTCTAAGAAAATAGTTGAGCTCCCCTATCATACTCATTTCAAACTCTTTCTTTATGCATGATTCAAAATCCTTACAAATCTTTTTATTAGTAGATCCAAAAATGATATCATCAATATATATTTACACAATTAAAATATCATCTTCTACATGCTTTATAAAATAAGGTAGTATTAACTTTGCCTTTAACTAACTATTTAAAATAAGAAAAGTACTCAATCTTTCATACCAAGCTCTTGGAGCTTATTTTAAACCATATAAAGCCTTATCAAGTTTAAAAACAAAGTCCGGATGTGTAGGATCAACAAACTCCGAGGGTTGTTCAACATACACTTCCTCTTCAATAAAACCATTCAAAAATGCACTTTTAACATCCATTTGAAAAAGCTTAAAATCTTTAAAAGAAGAAAAAACAAGTGTCATCCGTATGGCCTCAAGCCGTGCTACGGGTGTAAAGGTTTTCTCAAAATCAATTCCTTCAATTTAAGTATAACCTTGGGCCACTAACCAAGCTTTATTCCGAATAATATTTTCTAACTCATCCAACTTATTCCTAAAGATCCATTTCATACCAATAGTTGGTGTATCATGGGGTCTAGGAATAAGATGTCAAACTTGATTGCGCTCAAATTGATTGAGCTCTTCTTGCATGGCAAGCAACCAATATGAGTTGCCCTCGACTTCGAGAATGTTTTTGGGCTCAATACGAAAATGAATGCAAAATGACCACAAATATCATGGAGTTTGGAGCGAGTAGTTACCCCTTTGGATACATCACCATAATGAGGTCCTTGGGATGGCTTGTAACATATCTCCAATCCTTTGGAAGTAGTTGTGTTGGCTCCACTTCAACATCTTGGACTTCTCTACTTGTATCATCCTTAGGCTTTTCTTCTTCATCTTGTGTCGGTGAATCTTTTATAGAAATCTTTTCAAAGTCTTCACGTAAAGAATCAATCTCTACAATATTTTTCACTGCATAAACTATTCAATAGTCAAGGTTGACCTATTGAAAACTCTATAATCTTTACTAGTATTTGAGTATCCAATAAAAATAGCTTCAAAAGTTTTTGAATCAAACTTGCCTAAATTACTTTTGGTATTCAAAACAAAACATTTGCAGCCAAAGACTTTAAAATATGAAACATTTGATTTTCTCAAATAGTAAATCTCAAAGGGAGTTTTATTTGAATTTTTACAAAACTAAATTTGATTCTCAATGTAACATGAAGTGTTTACGGCCTCGGCCTATAAATATTGAGGGAATCTGTATTCATTAATCATTGTCCTAACCATTTCTTAAAGAGTACGATTCTTCCTTTTAACGACTCTATTTTGTTGTGGAGTTCTAAGATAAGATAATTTATGTTTAATTCTATTTCTTCACAATAGGCGATAAAAGAATGGTTGATGAATTCACCACCTCTATCACTCCTTATGTGTAAAATTGGAAAATTTTTTCTTTTTCAACCCTTTTTCTAAAAACATGAAAATGCGAAAAAACTTTATCTTTATATACTAAAAGGAAAACCAATGTAAATCTAGAGAAATCATCAAATAAAACAAAAAATGATTACCACTAAGATTTTTGGTTTTAGCTGGGCCAAACAATTCTATGTGGATTAACTCTAAAGGTCAAGTTGTCATGATATCTTTGATTGTTTTGAAAGAGGCCTTAGTTTGTTTCTCAAATTGGCACGCATCACAAATGCGGTCCTTTTCAAACTTCAAATAAGGAATACCTTTCACAAAATCTTTAGAATTAATTCAGGATAAGTGGTCAAACGAAACGTGACCTAGTTTTCAGGCCATAACCAAGAATCTTCATTAAAAACATTCAAACAAGTGGCAATGCAATAAAAATTAAGCATGTCAATCATATAAACATTATTTTCACGAAAACAGGAAAGACCACATGTATTTGTTTTCTTATCTAAAATGTCACAAGAGTTATCATCAAAAATAATTTTGAAATCTTTATCACAAATTTGGCTAATACTCAAAAGATTATGTTTAAGACCTTCAACTAAAACATTATTCTCAATTAAAGGAGATGAGCAAATCTTGATATTAACTATACTAACGATTTTGCCTTTTGAATCATCCCCAAAGGTGATGGTGCTACCTTCATGATACTTTGATAGCGTTACAAAATTGTTGATATTCCAAGTCATATGTCTTGAGCAACCGCTATCAAGATACCATCTCTCTCTATGTCTTGGAGTCCTGCGTACCTACATTAAGAAATAAGTTTGTTGATTTTGCTATCCAAACTTTCTTGGATCCTAAAGTGTTAGTTTTATGAACCCAAATAAGATCATTTGAAGTATTTATGCGATCATAACAAAATTTGGCCAAGTGACCTTTTCGGCCACAATAAGTGCAAGTGTACACCTTGCCATAAAGAAATGCAAGAGGAGCATGTGCATGAGGGCATGCGCATGAGCATGTTTAGTGTGTATAGTATGATGTGAATGAGATTGTGTGTAAGCATGTGAGCATAGAAACATGAGATTTCCTTTGAATTTGCCTTTTAGGAAATATAGTTTCTAATCTAGCCTTATCAAATTCACATTTTTTCAAAATAATTCTTAAAATATCAGTTTTGTTTTTCAACGTGGAAATCTCATTTAAGTAATAATAGAAAATTTAACCTTACAAGAAACTTTGTGTGTATTAAATTCTTTTGTGTGTTTTGGAGTGTGGAAGATAAAACCTCTTTTTCTTTGGAAAGTATAACTATTTGAGTTTGAAAAAGTTCATTTTTCCTTTTTATTTTCAAATACTTTTTTTTTGAGAAAATTATAGTTGTTAGACAACACTTCAAAAGCTTCATCCAATTCATCCATAGAAAGTTCACATTCATCAAGATAAGATTCGGATGTTACCTTGGGTGTATTCTCATTTGCCATGAAACACACATGAGTCGTGTTAACCTCCTCTTCAGATTTACTCTCCGAATCCCATGTTGCCTTTTAAAGCTTTCTTCTTATATGGCTTCTTGAAGGTTGTGGGCTTTGCTTTGTTCTCTGGGCAATCGACAATGGCATGTCTTGGTTTTCGATAATTGTAGCACACAATCTTCTTGTCCTCCTTGTCTTACTATTTTCTTCAGTTGTTGAATTTTGTCTTGTTGTGCATCCTTCTTACATTCTTAACTAGGAGGGAAAGATTTTCATCATCATTATCTTCTTCTTCATCATCTTCATCAGAAATGGTAGAGTGGATTTAAAGGCTAACATCTTCTTCTTCTGTGGTGCCTTCTCTTCTCTTACTTTCCTCTCCATCTCATGGGTTTTGAGATTGCCAATAAGACCAATGAGTTCCATTTCTTTTTTGTCATTGAGCTCCTTCCAAGTTGTGACTTTCACTTTCCAAGATGGTGGAAGTGTTTGGATGACTTTCCTCACCTTTTGGTCATTGTCAATTGCATCACCTAAAAAAGTAAGACCATTAGTAATTTTAGTAAACTTGATAATCATGTCATCAATTGATTCATCTTCATTCATAACAAAAATTCATAATAGAAATATAAGAGATCAATCTTAGCTCTCTTGATTTGTGATGTCCCCTCATGCATGACAACCAAGTGTGACCAAATCTCATGGACGGATTTGCAATGAATTACCCTAGTAATATCATCATCATTCAAGGTTTGAAGCAATGCATAGTGAGTTTTTACATTGGCATCAAATTCCTTGGGTCCATGTGTCCTCATAACCATCGGTACACTAAATGGTTTAGTCACCGCCTTTGCAACCTGACTTCCTAAGGATTGATAGAAAACGTATGGGAAGTTAAGGCCATCAAACTTGGATGGAGTCTTGATTCCTTCGGCCATGTAAAATAGTATAGTGAACAAGCAAATAAGTGATTAGCTAGTGGATCTCTCCAAGGTGGCTAAACTAAAAACTAGAGTACAAAGTTCTGATACCAATTGAAAGTACACCTAGAGGGGGTGAATAGGTGTAATGCTAATCTAATAGTCAAAAATGCGAAAATGCAATAATTAATAAAATGAATGACACAAACGGTCAATTCAAATCATGAAGTGAAGCTGGATTCTCCATGAATGGCTCTAGAACTTCTCCTCTATATTCGTCTGGACAATGAGTTGAGGTGCTCAATTGCTTTCTTGATTTAAAGTGTGAAAACCGATAAGTGTGAGTGATACTAGATATGAATAGCAAGTGAAATATGAGTAAAAACACAAGTGCAAGCAATTGAAATAGAATAAGAGTAAGAGAGAAAGCAATTGCAAACACAAGAGATTTGTTTCGAGGTTCGAGCACCAAGCTCTATATCTCCGCCTTCACCATGTAAAGGATTTCACTATCCACTAAGGATCTTTCCACAAATGAGCCTCCATAAAGGAATTACAAGGTTTACACAAGACCGGAGTATACAACTTTAACCCTCAATTCTTTACACAAGTGGTAGCATAAAGCTAATGAGTTTTTCAAGCTCTTGATGACCACAAAGTTCACAAATAATCCCTTTTACAACTTTCTATAGTATTTGATGTGAGATGAAGCTCAAGAAGTTTGTGAAAAGAGAAAACTAGTTGAATTGGATCAATCTAAAAGCTAAAACTTGCAGAAATTTATTTTGAAATGAGAGCACTTGAAGAAACAAAACTTGAAATCTTCTCTTGAATAAACTAAATTTTTCAAATATTTTTTAAAAATAATTGTTAGTAATTTTCTACAAATGAACCCTATATATAGGCAAATGATAACACTATTAGAAGAGCCTATCAAGTTATTAGGAGAGGGATCAGATCCAAAGAGAGCAAATATACCCATTGGGGAAAAGTTAAAGAAACAGATTTTCAAAAACTAGCCGTTACTGTAGCTTGACAGAACTTCGGTTGACCGCCCAGTCGACCATTAATTCAAATAATTTAAACTATCTGTTGATGTTGGCCGGCCGCCCGGTCGTCCGATCTCAACCGAGACCAAGCTAGTACCTGGTCGATCGATAAGTTTGCCGGTCGACCGGTCGGTCGACCGACAAGCATGCATGGCATGCATTGGCTAAGGCCATAAATGGCCTTGAGGTTCGGTCGATCGACCTGCCCTAAAAACATATTTTTGGGTAAAACTTTAGTTTAAACTTATTTTTAAATATTTTATAATAGTTAGAAAAATATTCTGGCTATATATCGGTTTTGGGATACATGATAGGATATATAAATTTTGAAAAACATAGGACATGTATCAAACACGAAACCTTGTAACATACCAAAAGTGAGAAAAACTGGATATTAAAACTCATATTTTGAAAACTTGTATTTTATATGTGACTTCTTGAACAGTAATTCTACACACTGTATTTTAAACATACTATTTTCTTACATAGGTTCTATATGTCTTCAAGAAATCTTCTAGTGGGCTTCTCCAAAGAGTCATCTTGATTGTCCTAACTTGAATCTCTTCCTTGAGTGAGCTTGAGACTTCAATAACTTTCTTCTGAGGAAGAAACATTTTGAATCCTTTTGAACTCTAAAAAATACTTAAACGCTTGAACTTGATTAGTACTAAATAATTACAAACATTTTATTATCACAAAATAAGAAATCGGTGATTGCAACCTTGGGCCAACAAACACTTGTGTAGGTTGCAAGTACCCGGGCACAGCCCTCGGGCGACCTACCCTATAGGCACTGGCCTTGTACCCTCTGGGTTTCGTGGTAGCAGCACCGCGAGGTAATCGTTTCGTAGGCTATCTAATAGGAACTAGCCTTATACCCTCTGGGTTTAGTGGTAGCTTTGCAGAGTGGTTCGCCCACTCAGCCTCCAGGCCTACTACTCTACGATACTTGTTATTTATTTATATAAGTATATTTGGTACTAATGTTTGTGCATGTACCTACTCAGCCTTCGGGCTTAACCGCTCCACGATTTCACTACTCAGTCTCCGGCTTTAACCGCTCTGTGATTCTATACTACAGCCTTTGGGCTTAAACTCTCTAAGTTTTACATGCTCCGTCGATAGACGAGCCTAGCACTTAGCGCTTACCGCTAACTCCATCCAAGCGTACTTACGCTATAAGCGTGACTTCATCACGTGTGGTAGCTTAGCGTTCATATGCTCGCTTCACTATGTACGTTTAGCTGTGCTACGAGCAATAACCATGCCGAGGATAGTAGCGTCTAGTACTGTACGTTAGCTTCGCTTCAGCCTTGCCTAGATCCGCTTGGTTGTAATAACTAGGATTTATTATAGGGAAATCATCTCTAAGTACATGATTCTTCTCTTTGACAAATTACTTCACACCAACTCCTCAATTTTTCTCTTGATTTGCCTAAATCGTATTAGGAATTTTTAGAAACAACAGTCCTTGTGGACCGATCCTCAAGTGCTACATCAAACGATCGTACACTTGCGGTATTTTAAAATAGTAGAGCAAAATCTCTCCATCACTCCTGATGAGTATTTGCTCGCTATCTTGCAGAAAGAGTTGTGCCTTGGCAATTACTTCCCGAGCATGTGCTATTATCTTCTCTGTGCCTTTGGCATTGAGCTCTGCCTTCTGGAGGTCAATCGACAAGTTCTCATAGGAAGCCCTCGTTTCGTCCAGATAACGGGCCTGTTCTGCTATCTTCTTCTCGGCAACCTCATGAAGACGTGCTTGTTCGGCACGTAGGTTGCTTAGCATCAACTGAGCAGTGGAGACCGAGTTGGCATTCTCAAGATTGCGTAGGTCCACTAAATATATCCCAGTTGCTTTACGCGTGCTTGATACACCTTAGCTCGCTTGGAACCTGATTGCAAATTTAAATATCGTGTAGCTTAGGGCTAACGAATCGTGTCCACGAGGAGAGATGCGAAGAAAGCGTTTCAGTATTTTTTTTGGAAAACAAGTTTAGTGTCTTTTGTTTTTAAAGAAAAAAATAGAACATGGATTGTTGAGATGTGGTTTAAAAAGAGAGTAAAATGAGAAAAGATTTTGGAAAAGATGATTTTTAGAGAAATCTTGAGAGTGATTTTTTTTTTATTTATAAGAAGAAGAAATCTGGGCTCTCTAATCTTTTACTTAACATGTACTATTCTCTTGAAAAGAAATGCTTCAAGTGATAATAGGCTTAAGCTTTTAGACTTTTAGGTCAAAATATCCAAGTAAAACATATAAGATGGATATTTTAAAAATTTAACTTTATTTTAAAAAAAGTTCCTTTAGATTGAATGTTAAACCATCAAACGAGAAGTGTAAGTATGGACTAAAAATAATTTTAGAAAAAGTTTCAAATAAGTTTTTAAAGTCAAAAACCCATTTGTATATGCCTTCAAGAACACTTGCAAAGCGAGGCTTGACTTAGATATTCATATAATTCAATCAGGTGGTAAAGCAAAAACGATCAAGTGTAAAGACATGAAAGTCAATTAGTGAGCACAAAAGAGAGGGATTAGCTACTCATTGTAAAGAAAGAAGAAACGAAAAATGAATAAACAACATCAACATACCAAATAGATTGAGTCAAGTTAAATAAGTAAGGTGAATCTCCGTTGATTGTCATTTCAATGATGAATTACACATTCTTTTCTTCTCTCTCACTTTTTTGGTTTAAACTAGAAAGCAAATAAACTAAGATTACAACTTCTCAAAACTATCTAACAATGATCCTAACCTTAAGCATAAAGCAAAATTATCTTAGTCTCGCCCCTTCTGCTCCGAAAAATGCAATATTTATAGCCAAAAGGGGATAAGGGAGAGCATCTGAAGATAGGAGAGAGAGCACTCCTCAACTGTGGCAACAAAGCCGCAGATTCGAGGCTTTTGCCACGGATCCACGGCTAGGATCTAACCAACTGGCAAGATCTAAGGGCCGTGGGTCTTCCTTGCTTTGATACTCCTTATCTTCGGTATATTTGCAGTTTGAGCTCCGATTTCAATCCGATCTTCTTTGATCTTTATTGATTCTCCATTTAACCGAACAGATCTCTAGAAATTTGATTTACCGAGCTGGATCTGAGACTATTTTCAGCTAATCGAATAGATCGAGTTAAGTCTGATTTTAACTGGTATTATTTGGCATAATCTTCTCCCTCTTAATTAAGACAAGCCTACAAATTAAGACACGGTTATTAGCAGGATTTAGTACAAAACAGATGTAAGAGTTTAATAATAAACATGCAATAAACATATAATAAACGTGTACATTCAAACCCTCACACCAATTTATTGCTCGTCCTCGAGCAAAACTCAAAAGATAAAGAAATTATTGGGCCACTTTTGCAGGTTACGTGAATGCACTGAGCATGTGCAACAAGCCTTTAAATTTTTAGGTTGCTCCTAGAGGACGAGTTTTGTCTCGTCAGGGTTTTCAGTAAATTGAACCTACAAAATCGGGTGAAAGAAATAATAAAAAAAGACTAAGATAAAAAAGGATCAATGAAAAATAAATATAACTGAAAAATAAAAAAGAAAAAAGTGATTATCTTTTTATTTCACAATAAGTAATCACTAGCAATTAAATTCATAAGTTTCCACCAAGTTTAAGCATAATCAAGTTCAATCATAAAATCAAGATATCTAATCATCTTTCCTTAAAGATTTAAATTCAATATTTTCACCAATCCTTCCCGAGTCTTCCAATCCTATGCATCTTTGTGCAAGTGAAAAATAGTCTAAGCTTGGGAATATTTAATTCAAACTTCACCTTATTTAAATACATATATAATTTTTTTTTAGAAGTTCAAAGTATTACCACTTCGTTGCCCTTTAAGCATTTTTTTTTAAATATGTATAACTCATCTAATTTTCTTTTGTATAAATATCAAGGTTTCTTGAGGCTCTAGTATGTCACTAATTGATTATTAGATGTCCTAATGCATATTATATATATATATATATATATATATATATATATATATATATATATATATATATATATTTTCAAACTTACCTAATTACCTTTTGCATAAATACCAAAGCTTGCTTAGGCCAAAACACCTAGCTAATCAATTATTAGATTTGTTTATTTTTCATATATGTACATATAATAAAAAATTTATACAATATATTCAAAACAGGCTAAGCTATCATCATCATCCCAAGAATAAAACTTATGTATACGTGTATATAAGATGCATAATCATGTTAACAAATTCTAGATGGTGTTTATTTTTCAAATTTTTTATCTCTAAGTCAAAATTATAGATTCTTTGAAATTGATCTCTATCATTAAAATTTCAAACTTTATTGGATTCTTAGTTCTTTAAAAACTAGTTATACTTTTTGCATATTTTTCTTCAAAAGTTAGTGAAATGAAACTGTCTCTCACACCTATTTCATGCATTGTCCCCATTGTATGAAAGAAATGTATAGATGCAAGAAATAAAATATAAAATATGTGATATCACTGATACAATGGGTCGAATAGACCCATGGCCATCTCATTTACCGTCATCGATTCCAAGAAAGATTTAAGGTGTTGACTATTTACCTTAAAGTCATTATCATTCTGGTGTCACTAATCTCTACAGCACCTTATGGAAACACGATCTTTATAACGAATAACCTTGTCCATCTTGACTTTAGCTTTTCTGAAAAAAGATGAAGCCTAGAATTATAGAGTAAGACTTTTTGCTGGAGACAAAAGCTTTCCTTATGATATGCTTATCATGAAAAATCTTAACTCTATCTTTTGTGATCTTCTCATTCTCATAAGTCTCATTTCTCAACTCCTCTAATTCGAAAATTTGTAATTTTTGAAGGTCTCTGGCCTTGTCCAAATCAAAATTTAGCTACTTGAATGCCCATAAGGCCCGACGCTCTAACTCAATTGGTAGGTGACAAGCCTTCTGATTGAGGTAAACCTGCACACAAAATACGGAATTATAGAACTTTAAGAAAGAAGATGTGCAAGTGCTCAATTCTTCCGCTATAGCAAGTGGCTATGCGAGTCGTGATCCACAAGGAGGGTTTGCGATGGAAGCTTTACGTTTCTTTATTGAAATCGTTATGAAAATAAGCGAAAGTTCTTCTCTGTTTTTAAAGTTATAAAAATGAAAAAAAGAAAGTTATAGTTAAAGTTAAGAAGAAAGTGAAAGATGAAGAAGGTGGAAAAATCAGAAAACAATAAAAGCGACTATGTACAAATGGAGTGAGTGGAGAAGAAAGAGTTGGAAGATGCGTGTTGGTGATCTATGCTAAAGAAATAAAAGAAAAGAAAGAAAGACAATTACTTACCTTCTTTTTACCAAAAGCTTACCTTGAGTTCTTAGCTACGATGCTACCTTGAAGTGGAGGCATTCAGCGCATAGCCCATAAGATTAGAGTATTGGTCTCTTCCACATTACATCATCAAGACTACTTCAAGTATGAAATGATACAGAGAGACTCACAATTCCATCGTCATGAGCTATCGATGGCACTCGCAAAGGCAAGGCTCTTTCGATGCTTTTAGACTCACTTGGAAGACAATTTGTAAAAAGAAAAGTGAAGTAGAAAAGAAGAAGATGAAGAAAACTAAACAGAAGTACATACACAGAAAGAACAAAGATTCGATTTCATAACAATCAAAGAAAAGAAAGAAAACCTTACACCATTGTCACTATAGCTCCAGCTTCAATCTTGTTCTTCGATGAAAGTCTGATCTCCTCTTATTTACATAAATGAAAATTACAATTACATGAAAAAGAAAAACAAAAACCTAAACTAAAGAAATGGAAAACTAGTCTAAATCCTAACTCTGCATTGGCGTCCTATTTTCAGCGCAAGTACAGGCCTTTTATAGACAAAAACCCAACAACCAGGATCCCGGGGAGGTCGGGGGAGCAAACGCTCCCCCTAACTCCCCAACAAAGCCGCGGAAACGCGGCTTGGGCCGCGTTTCCGCGGCCAGGGTTTGGCCAGATGGCCACACCCTGTTGGTGGGTCTCTCCGGGAGTTTCTTCTGTATTTATCTTTAAGTGGTTTCTTCGTTGGAGTCCTGGATTCTGACGAAATAGTCTTGGATTCTTGGCTTTAACCGATCGATCCTGAGAGTATTCTTCTCAACCGGTTTCAACCTCTTGATTTTGCCCTGATTTAGTGAGTGCGAATTAATTCTGATTTAATTCAGAATTTTGGGGGCTTATTTCTCTTCAACTCCTTAAAGATTGGGCCTGCAAATAAATCAAACAATTAATTAGAACAATGCAGGCTTTTATTCTATAATAAGTATGGACATATGATATTAAATATGCAACATTAGCGACCAATCACCTTCTCAAAGACTAACCTATATGGAGACAATTCTAGAATCATTTTGAAAGCGGTCCTGCAAGTTAATAAGACATCTACAAGTTTGGTGGACCAATCTTTTTGATTTTGGCTCACAGTCTTCTCCAAAATAAGTTTAATTTGTCTATTTGAGATTTTTACCTGCCCACTGGTTTGAGAATGATAAGATGTGGACAGTTCATGTGTTATGACATATTTCTGCATAAGAGTTACATAAGTTCTATTGCAGAAATGACTGCCATTGTCGCTAATTATGGCTCAAAGGGTTCTAAAGAATAAGAAAATGTTCTCTTTCAAGAACTTGACAACAATCTTATTGTCATTAGTCTTGTTAGAAATGACTTCTACCCATTTCGACATATAATCCATAGCATACAATATATATTGGTTTCCAAATGAGTTAGAAAAGGACCCATGCCCTAAACATCAAAAAGTTCTATTTTTAGAATTTGATTGAGGACATCATATTTCGTTTCAAAATCCTTCCTTCCATTTGGCATCTAGGGCATGTTTTGAAAAATTCATAGGCATTTTTGAACAAGTGGGCCAATAGAACTCACTTTGTAGCACTTTTTCAGTAGTCTTATGGGGGCCAAAATGCCCACCGCTTGTAAGCTCATGAAGGCCAGAATACTCTTAATTTTCTCATCGAGAATGCATCTCCTAATAATTTAGTCAGAATAGTACTTGAAAAGATACGCTTTCTCCCCAAAAAAATACTGAACTTGAGATAAGAACCAATATATATCCTGTTTCGACCAATGAGATGGAGTTTAGTTTGTGACTAAGTAGTTCACTATATCGGCAAACCAAGGTTCCCTAATGTAGCACCCCATACCCGGGATACGTACCCAGATACGAGTCCCAAAAAAATTTTCGACCATATTGCTCAAATTTCTTCCTGTATGTGTTTTTGAGTTGTTATTACTTATATTTTTGAGTATCGGATCTGAATTCTCAGACTGAGAGTAAGCCCTGACCCGGACCGGGAACCTGATACCAGCCAGTAGCCCGATTTGACTTTCTAATAGTCTGATTTGACTGATTTCAGTTTCAGAGACTATTTTCTAATATTTTAGATTTTTCATGATTTTCTGAAATTTTTCTGCAAAATCTCCAAAACCGGTGTCGGTCGCCATCGCTGACTGATTACCAGATTTTTAGTTTTCAAATGAGTTTGAATTTTTAGAAAAGGCTTTCATAGTACTTCTTAGAATTTCATTTTCTATCTAAATATATTTTTTTGAGATTTTTCTAAATTTATCAAAATTTGACCGATTCTGTTGTCGGCCGGTATCGCCGGAAGATTTTAGGATTTTTATTTGAAAAGTACATCAAATTTCTCAAATCAGATTTCACCGTGTATCTTAGAATAATATTTGCTATTTTTGAGAATTTTTCGGTATGTTTCTGAAACAGTCAAATTTTCACCTTATTTAAATAATAATATTTTTACCGGCGATTTCTTTTCTGGCTTTTCCCTCCTCTACTCTCCTACTTTATGCTACCAAAAATTATAACAAATAAAATAGGTAATAATAAAAATTTTTAAAACATTTTTATTTCATTTTTCCTTATTTTTTCAATTTCCTTTCTTTTCTTTCTTTTTCTTTTCTTTCACCTTGATATCCCCCCCTTAATCAACGGCTTAATCCTCGCTAGCCGCCATTGCCGCCCGACAGCCATGGGCTGCGCAGCCCTATCACCTTCCCCTAATCCATCAAATCTTCCCCCCTCATCACCTATTAAACCACCAACATCACCATTCATTTCCAAAAGAATCAAAATCCAAAAGAAAAGAAAGAAATCAACTTCATCTTCCTTCTTCAATCAACCCACTCACGCACCGCCGTCTCCACCATCACCACCGCCATCTCCGGCGCCGCCCAAGCCGCCGCCGCACCTCCCATCACCCCCACCACCCTTCCACACCTCCATCAACCTCAAAAACCCCACCTCCTTCTCCAATTTCACCATAAACCACTTCCATTACCACAACTTCATCTTCAAAATTCTCCATCACCACTACCAAATTCCCCACTCCAACCAACCCAACATCATCTCCTCCTCCTCCTCTAACCCCCCAACACCACCAATCACCACCACCACCACCACAACCACCACCACCACCATCACCACCTCCACCCAACAACAACAACAATAACAACAACAAAACACCCACCTCCTTCCCCCAAGCCGCGCGCGCGCCCTCCTTCCCGGCGCCGCCGCCAGGCCGGCCGGCCACCGCCAGCGGCCGACCACCCCCCCTCCTTCTTCTCCTTCCTTCTTTCTTCTTTTCTTTCTTTATTTCCTTCATTCAAACTTCAATCATTCCCTAAATAAACACAAATTTCCCTCATTCCAAAAATACCCCTCCCCTCATTCCTTTATTACTTCCCTCTTATTTACAACTCTACCCCCCTTCCATTTTAATTTCTATTTTCCTTTTAAAAACACCATATTCTCTCTCTTTTTCTCTCTCTTCTTCTTCCTACAACTTTCTCTCTCCTCTCTCTTTCCCTCTCAAATATTTATATAAATATTTTAAATTATATATTTTAAAATACAACTACGGGCTAGCGGATTCCTTGTGCGGATCACCGATTTTTCGGACTTTTAACCGGTTTCTTGCCCCGGTTTCAGGCGAGTGCTTATCACTAATTTAAAAATAATTACCATTGTATTTATAACATAATATTGACATGTGGATACTTTAATATGCCTAACACTTGCTATTATAATTTTTAGTACATAATTGTCATGCTATATTTAATTCCGATAATTGCCATGTTATATTTAATTCCGATAATTGCCATGCTATATTTAATTCCGATAATTGCCATGTTATATTTAATTCCGATAATTGCTATGCTATATTGACACCGGTATTTACCATGCTATATTTGACACCGATGTTTGCCATGCTACACTTGACCCGTGACGTCTGACACCGACACTTGGCATGCTACACTGATATGTTATTCATGACTCTGGCACTTGGTATTTACACCGGCACTCGATATATGGACCCGGTACTCGAGATATGACATACTTGACACCTGCACCTGACACACGGTATATGATATGCTTTCATGTTGTACAAATACCTAGACTTGACATCATGACCCTTGACCGGACATTACCACCCCTGATACCTGTATTATATGACATATTCATGACTATCACTTTTACGGGGACTTGGCATGACTATTATATTATTACCAGATATTTGGTACTCCTGAACTCCTGTACTCCTGTATCCTTGATCCCCTGAAATAGGGAGGCTCCTGACATTACTCCTGATATTATACTCCTGTTGACCCCCGTAATAGGATAACCATGGATATTGTACATTTGTGAATACCCCGTGAACATTATTATTTGAGACTCTGTTATATTTAAACAACTTACAGAGGGATAGGGGAAATTGATGGGTATCGATATAACTTCTGTGTTTATAGTGGCCATACATATGTTGTACAACTTCCTGTAGGATTCGACCTGGAGGCCACCGGGCGTTTTCGAGGGGTGTACTGGCACCCCTACCCCCTTGCCTGCCTGTCCGGGTGTGCTATAATCCCCTAGGTATATCCTGTGGGGAACGGTGATCCTCTATTCCTGTTCGGGCGTATACTAAGACCTTCAGGCATATAGTAAGTCCCGGTGCCTAGCGGTACGTTTCGGCTCAGTATCGGATACTCCTGGACCGTTGTCCCGGGTATGCACGAGACCCATTCTAAACATGGTTCGTCGTTCCCCATTAATTTCCATTAACCAGCCTCGCTTGATTTGTATGCGGAAGTATATGGCACCGGTCTTATACTGAAACATACAAATTGAACGAGTCTTAATAATAACTTGATAAATGACTTAAGGTTACATGAATTCTGTTACTTGCTATTTATGGTAGTTATTCCATGCTTGCCAATTTGATTATATGACCTGCTACACTTGCTTTATCTCATGATTCATTATTTATTGTGATTATTCCATGCTTATTGATCTTGGTACATTATACTTGGCATGATGTACTTACTTTTATTTATACTTGCCACTTGGCTTCTTTATGCACTCGCTGGGTTGCCCATTAACAACCCTGAATTTGTATGTTCAGATTTGACAGGTTGGACCAAGGTAGACCCATCAGCTGAGGATCAGGCCTACTTCGAGGAGCAGGCGGATCAGCCGTAGCTTCGTCCAGTCTTTTCCGCTCGCGAGATTCTCTCTCTTCTAGCTCATGAGTTTATCTTTTGTATCTTGTACAGTCTACTTTTGTACTACCTGGTGATGTAATATTTATATAATATTATGTCACAAATTTGTGATAACTAAGTACTTGTACTGTTTTGTATTGGAATGTATAATACCACGTATTTCCGCACTCTGATCCCTGTATTGTGATGTATTGATGCTTAGCGTACATACGGGATGGTTCCATCGCCCTGCGTATGTACGTCGCAGTGGCGTCTCCGTACCCCCCGGGATCGGGTGTCACAGGTTGGTATCAGAGCGTAGGCTCTCACACCTTCAATACAGCCAGTCTGCAAATTAATGTTGTGTTAATTTTCGACTGAGTCACATGAGTCCTTGTTATACATTCCAATTATAAGTACAAAGTTATCTATTCTTTCCTTGAAATCCATCCCTTGATTTCTGAAATCTCATGAAGTTCCTTATTTCATCACCTTTTCAGTCGGCTCGAATATGGAGAGGCGGGGGACACGGAACAGTCCCGGCACTTCCCGTGAAAGTCCAAACGGGGAGAACGACATGATGAGGATACTCCAGGGGATGATGGATAGCCAACAGCAGCAGACAGAGCTTCTGCGGCAAGGATTGCTGACTGCACCATCGGGATGCAGAGGCTGGGTACTATTTCGGATTTTCGGAGATTGCAGCCAGTAGAATTTTCGGGCACGGAGAAGCCCCTGGATGCAGAGCAATGGTTGATAGACATGACCGATCTTTTGAAGGCAGTCAGAATTCCTACTGAAAACCAGGTGGAAGTGGCTAAGATCCAGCTGAAAGATGTGGCGAGGACTTGGTGGCTAGCCGAAGAGGCGAGGCTGGAGAAGCCTATCTCTTGGGACCAGTTTTCGAAGGGCTTCTATGAGAGGTTTTTCCCTGCAACTGCTCAGAAGGAGATGGAGGAGCTGTTTATCAAGCTGCAGCAGTGGAATCGATCGGTGGATGAGTATGCTGCGGAATTTCTGAGACTTAGTCGGTTTGCACCATATATGGTGGCTGACGAGGAGAAGAGGGCTAGCAGATTTCAGCAAGGACTGAGGGTGGATATCCAGATGTTGCTTATACCCCACCAGCTGAAGACATACTCTCAAGTTCTTTCTATTGCTCGTGATGTGGAGCAGGGATTGGAGAAGAAGAGGAGAGTTGAGCTGCAACACAAGCCTATGAAGCGTCAGTTCCAGCAGGTGCACAGGGGAATCCAGTCAGATCCTTTGGTGCCCCAGCAGCCAAGCGGCCATTTCAGCCTTCTTCTCAGCAGCTTGTGTGTGGGTACTGCCAGAAACCCGGACACAATCAGCGGAACTGTCGTATGGCCAATGGACTGTGTTTGGCATGCGGATCCGGCAATCACTCTGTGGGAGAGTGTCCATTCAAGAAGACCTGGAATGCAGCTCCAGCACCACCAGCACTTCTAGTACGAGCAGCACCACCAGCTCCTCCAGCTCGAGCAGCTACCCCAGCACTTTCAGCACCACCGGTGAGGAAGAATCCATGACTATTAGGCAGAGGAGCTCCACTTCCTCCCCAGCGTCGAACTCTGGGCCAGGCTCAGAGGGGACCCAGGACCGGAGTAGGCCGCGGGAGAGGCCAGGCTTACAACTTGACAGCCAAGGAAGCTGAGGCATCTGGAGAAGTAGTGGCAGGTACAATTTTGGTCCACCCAGTTCCAGTCTTATCACTTTTTGACTCTGGTGCATCACATTGCTTCATATCCAGTAGATTTATCGCCTTGCACTCTATACCCCTAGTATGTTTGAGTGACCAATGGAAATTAGTACGGGGAATGGGGTAGTCACTACTAACAAGATTTGCAAGGCGTGCACTGTGGAGTTATGTGGTAGGAAGTTAAAAGCCGACATGTTCGTACTAGACACTGGAGGGTACGATGTGATCCTAGGCATGACTTGGCTCAGCAAGTATCATGCGGTGATCGACTATCGGAACAAGAAGGTGATCTTTAGGATTCCACACCAACCGGAGTTCCAGTTCTTTGGAGAACGCAAGTCCCTCCGGAAGGAAGATCAACTGGATTGTGCCACTGCAGAAGATAAGAAGAAGACGTTGTCAGTATGGAATGAGTTCTTGGATGTCTTTGAAGAGATATCAGGACTTCCACCTGACAGAGTTGTGGAGTTCTCTATTGACCTTATTCCAGGAGCGACTCCCATCTCTAAAGCACCGTACCGGATGGCACCAACTGAATTGGCTATATTGAAGGAGCAGCTGCTGGAGTATTCGAGCAAGGGTCTGATTAGACCGAGTACTTCACCTTGGGGAGCACCGGTGTTGTTGGCGAGCAAGAAGGATGGTGGCAAGAGGTTGTGTATTGATTACAGAGAGTTGAATAAAGTCACCATCAAGAACAAGTACCCTTTGCCGAGAATTGATGATCTATTTGATCAACTTCACGGAGCCCAAGTGTTCTCGAAGTTAGATCTGCAGTCGGGGTACCATCAGTTAAAGGTGAAGAAGGAAGACATCCAGAAAACGGCATTTAGGACTCGTTATGGTCATTATGAGTTCTTAGTTATGCCCTTTGGAGTTACAAATGCCCCAGCAGTCTTCATGGACTTGATGAATAGAATCTTCTCTCCCTATCTGGATAAATTTGTATTTGTGTTCATTGATGATATTTTGGTCTATTCCAAGAATGAAGAGGAGCATGCGGAGCATCTGAGGATTGTGCTACAGACTCTCCGACTGGAGCAGCTTCATGCCAAACTTAGCAAGTGTGAGTTCTGGCTGGAGAGTATAGCCTTCTTGGGCCATATTGTTTCTAAGGAAGGAATCTCAGTGGATCCCAGCAAGATTCAGGCGGTGAAGGACTGACCGACTCCGAAGTCCGTGACAGAGATCAGGAGCTTCATCGGACTAGCTGGATATTATCGAAGGTTCGTGCAAGACTTCTCGAAGATTGCAGCTCCATTGACCAAGCTTACCAGGAAGGGAGAGAAGTACATATGGACTGAGGAGTGTGCGTCTGCTTTTGAGGAGTTGAAAAACAAGTTGATTTCGGCTCCAATCCTGAAGACACCCTCACGGACAGGGGGTATGGTTGTGTATTGTGATGCCTCAGGGAAGGGCCTTGGATGCGTATTAATGCAGCATGGACATGTGGTGGCTTATGCATCCAGGCAATTAAAGCCTCATGAGAAGAACTACCTAACGCATGATTTAGAGCTGGCAGCTGTGATCTTTGCATTGAAGATTTGGAGGCATTATCTGCTTGGTGATCGAGTATTGATTTACACTGATCATAAGAGCCTGAAGTACATTTTCACTCAGAAGGAGTTGAACATGAGGCAGAGGCGATGGCTTGAGTTGATGGCAGATTATGATATAGATCTGCAGTATCATCCTGGCAAGGTTAATGTTGTACCAGATGCCCTGAGTAGAAGACCTGAAGCCAACATGGTTATGTTGCTCACTCAGCAGGAGGAGTTACTCAAAGAGATGAGGCGGCTAGATTTGATGGTGACTCGGAGGACCAGTGGATCCGTGCAGTGATGGCATTTCAGATCCAGCCAACATTGATGGAAGAGATCAGAGAAGCTCAGAGAAAAGATCCCAGATTGTTGAAGTTCAGAGAGCAAGTGGAAGCGGGGCTGAGATCAGATGTTTGCATACATCCTGATGGTGCACTCTATTTCAGGGGCAGAATTTGTGTGCCTCAGGGGGAGATTAGACAGAAGATCTTAGCTGAGGCCCACATCTCAGCTTACTCTATACACCCTGGAGGAACTAAGATGTATCAGGATCTGAAGCAACATTTCTGGTGGAATGCGATGAAGAGAGAGATCGCACAATTTGTGGCGAAGTGTCTAGTGTGTCAGCAAGTGAAGGCTGAACACCAAAGACCAGCTGGATTACTACAGCCTTTGCCAATACCAGAATGGAAGTGGGAGCATGTTACTATGGATTTTGTCACCGCTCTCTACCCCGCAGTCTAAAGGGGAACAATGCAGTATGGGTAGTTGTTGACCGTCTCACTAAGTCAGCACATTTCAAACCCTTCAGAATGGGGCAATCTACGGAGCTTCTGGCGGACAAGTACATGACGGAGATTGTTCGACTGCATGGAGTTCCAGTTAGTATCGTGTCGGATAGGGACACGAGGTTCAGATCTCGCTTCTGGGAGAGCCTTCAAGAGAGTCTGGGGACCCGTCTGAAGTTCAGCACATCTTATCATCCAGAGACCGGGCAGTCTGAATGGACCATTTAGATCCTAGAAGACATGTTGAGGGCTTGTATGATAGACTTCAAGGGATCGTGGGAAGACCATCTACATTTGGCAGAGTTTTCCTACAATAATAGCTATCAGGCGAGCATCAAGATGGCTCCATTCGAAGCCCTTTACGGCAGGAGATGCAGATCACCATTGTGTTGGGATGAAGTTGGTGAGAGAAGGCATTTGGGACCGGATGTGATAGTACAGGCAGTGGACAAGATCAGGACCATCCAAGAGCATCTTCGTGCAGCACAGGACAGACAGAAGAGTTGGGCAGATTCCAATAGAAGACCGTTGGAGTTTTCAGGCGGGAGAGCATGTGTTTCTGAAGATATCTCCGACTAAGGGAGTGATCAGATTTGATGCACGTGGGAAGCTGAGTCCGAGGTATATAGGCCCGTTTGAGATATTGGAGCGAGTTGGAGAAGTGGCCTACAGGTTGGCACTGCCTCCATCACTGGAAGGAGTGCACATTGTGTTTCATGTGTCACAGCTGAGAAGATACATCAGGGAGGAGAGCCATGTATTGGATTATTCAGAGTGGTGTTGCAGCTGGGTTTGTCATATACTGAGCAACCAATGGCTATTGTGGACAGAAGTATCAAGACCCTGAAGAACCGGACCATCCCGTTGGTGTTTGTTTCGTGGAACAGGCATAGTCCGGGAGAAGCGACTTGGGAGCGGAAGACGTCATTCGTGACCGTTACCTGCATCTGTTCGAGCCTTAAGTGGTAATATTCTCTTGTACTCCATCTCTTGTCTTATCAATTCTTTATTTCCTTGTTCATCTCTTACCTTATAGAAATTTCGAGGACGAAATTTTGTTAGGTCGGTAGATTGTAGCACCCCGTACACAGGATACGTACCCAGATACGAGTCCCAAAATTTTTTTCGACCATATTGCTCAATTTTCTTCCTGTATGTGTTTTTGAGTTGTTATTACTTATATTTTTGAGTATCGGATCTGGATTCTCAGACCGAGAGTAAGCCCTGACCCGGACCGGAACCCGATACTAGCCAGTAGCCTGATTTGACTTTCTAGTAGTCCGATTTGACTGATTTCAGTTTCAGAGACTGTTTTCTAATATTTTAGATTTTTCATGATTTTTTGAAATTTTTTGAAATTTTTCTACTGTATAAGATACAAATAAACTCACGAGCTGGAAGAGAGAGAATCTCGCGAGCGGAAAAACTGGACGAAGTTACGGCTGATCCGCCTGCTCCTCGAAGTAGGCCTGATCCTCAGCTGATGGGTCTACCTCGGTCCAACCTGTCAAATCTGAACATACAAATTCAGGGTTGTTAATGGGCAACCCAGCGAGTGCATAAAGAAGCCAAGTGGCAAGTATAAATAAAAGTAAGTGCATCATGCCAAGTATAATGTACCAAGATCAATAAGCATGGAATAATCACAATAAATAATGAATCATGAGATAAAGCAAGTATAGCAGGTCATGTAATCAAATTGGCAAGCATGGAATAACTACCATAAATAGCAAGTAACAGAATTCATGTAACCTTAAGTCATTTATCAAGTTATTATTAAGACTCGTTCAATTTGTATGTTTCGGTATAAGACCGGTGCCATATACTTCCGCATACAAATCAAGCGAGGCTGGTTATTGAAAATTGATAGGGAATGACGAACCATGTTTAGAATGGGTCCCGTGCATGCCCGGGACAACGGTCCAGGAGTATCCGGTACTGAGCCGGAACGTACCGCTAGGCACCGGGACTTACTATATGCCTGAAGGTCTTAGTATACGCCGAACAGGAATAGAGTGTCACCGTTCCCTACAGGATATACCTAGGGGATTATAGCACACCCGGACAGGCAGGCAAGGGGTAGGGTGCCAGTACACCCCTCAGAAACGCCTGGTGGCCTCCAGGTCAAATCCTACAGGAAGTTGTACAACATATGTATGGCCAACTATAAACACAGAAGCTATATCGATACCCATCAATTTCCCCCATCCCGGTGTAAGTTGTTTAAATATAACAGAGTCTCAAATAATAGTGTTCACGGGGTATTCACAAATGTACAATATCCATGGTTATCCTATTACGGGGGTCAACAGGAGTATAATATCAGGAGTAATGTCAGGAGCCTCCCTATTTCAGGGGTTCAAGGATACAGGAGTACAGGAGTTCAGGAGTACCAAATATCTGGTAATAATATAATAGTCATGCCAAGTCCCCGTAAAAGTGATAGTCATGAATATGTCATATAATACAGGTATCAGGGGTGGTAATGTCCGGTCAAGGGTCATGATGTCAAGTCCAGGTATTTGTACCACATAAAAGCATATCATATACCGTGTGTCAGGTGCAGGTGTCAAGTATGTCATATCTCGAGTACCGGGTCCATATATCGAGTGCCGATGTAAATACCAAGTGCCAGAGTCATGAATAACATATCAGTGTAACATGCCAAGTGTCGGTGTCAGACGTCACGGGTCAAGTGTAGCATGGCAAACATCGGTGTCAAATATAGCATGGTAAATACCGGTGTCAATATAGCATAGCAATTATCGAATTAAATATAACATGGCATTATTGGAATTAAATATAGCATGGCAATTATCGAATTAATATAGCATGGAAATTATCGGAATTAAATATAGCATGGAATTAATAATTAAATATAGCATGACAATTATGTACTAAATTATAATAGCAAGTGTTAGGCATATTAATGTATCCACATGTCAATATTATGTTATAAATACAATGGTAATTATTTTTAAATTAGTGATAAGCACTCGCCTGAAACCGGGGCAAAATACTGGTTAAAAGTCCGAAAAATCGGCAATCCGCACAAGGAACCCGCTAGCCCGTAGTTGTATTTTAAAATATATAATTTAAAATATTTATATAAATATTTGAGAGGGAAAGAGAGAGGAGAGAGAGGAGAGAGAAAGTTGTAGGAAGAAGAAGAGAGAAAAAGAGAGAAAATATGGTGTTTTAAAAGGAAAATAGAAATTAAAGTGGAAGGGGGGTAGTGCTTTAAATAAGAGGGAAGTAATAAAGGAATGAGGGAGGGGTATTTTTGGAATGAGGGAAATTTGTGTTTATTTAGGGAATGATTGAAGTTTGAATGAAGGAAATAAAGAAAGAAAGAAGAAAGAAGGAAGGAGAAGAAGGGAGGGGGTGGTGGTCGGCCGCCGGCAGTGGCCGGCCGGCCTGGCGGTGGTAGCGGCGGCGCCGGAAGGAGGGCGCGCGTGGCTTGGGGGGAAGGAGGTGGGTGTTTTGTTGTTGTTATTGTTGTTGTTGGGTGGAGGTGGTGATGGTGGTCGTGGTGGTTGTGGTGTGGTGGTGGTGATTGGTGGTGTTGGGGGGTTAGAGGAGGAGGAGGAGACGATGTTGGTTGGTTGGAGTGGGGAATTTGGTGGTGGTGATGGAGAATTTTGAAGATGAAGTTGTGGTAATGGAAGTGGTTTATGGTGAAATTGGAGAAGGAGGTGGGTTTTTGAGGTTGATGGAGGTGTGGAAGGGTGGTGGGGGGATGGGGGTGCGGTTGCGGCGCCGGAGATGGCGGTGGTGATGGTGGAGACGGCGGTGCGTGAGTGGGTGCGTGAGTGGGTTGTTTGAAGAAGGAAGATGAAGTTGATTTCTTTCTTTTTCTTTTGATTTTGATGCTTTTGGAAATGAATGGTGATGTTGGTGGTTTAATAGGTGATGAGGGGGGAATATTTGATGGCTTAGGGGAAGATGATAGGGCTGCGTAGCCATGGCTGTCGGGCGGCAGTGGCGGCTAGCGAGGATTAAGCCGTTGATTAAGGGGGGAATATCAAGGTGAAAGAAAAGAAAAAGAAAGAAAAGAAAGAAAATTGAAAAAATAAGGAAAATGAAATAAAAATGTTTTAAAAATTTTTATTTTACCTATTTTATTTGTTATAATTTTGGTAGCATAAATTAGGAGAGTAGAGGAGGGAAAAGCCAGAAAAGAAATCGCCGGTAAAAATATTATTATTTAAATAAGGCGAAATTTGACTGTTTCAGAAACGTACCGAAAAATTCTCAAAAATAGAAAATATTATTCTAAGATATGCGATGAAATCGGATTTGAGAAATTTATGTACTTTTCAAATTAAAAATCTTGGAATCTTCCGGCGATACCGCCGACACCAGAATCGGTCAAATTTTGATAAATTTAGAAAAATCTCAAAAAATGTATTTAGATAGAAAATAAAATTCTAAGAAGTACTGTGAAAGCTGTTTCTTAAAATTTAAACTCATTTGAAAACTAAAAATCCGGAATCAGTCAGCGATGCCGACCGACACCGGTTTTAGAGATTTTGCAGAAAAATTTCAGAAAATCATGAAAACTCTAAAATATTAGAAAACAGTCTCTGAAACTGAAATCATTCAAATCGGACTACTAGAAGTCAAACAAACGGGCTACTGGGTGGTATCGGTTTCCCGGTCCGGGTCAAGGCTTACTCTCGGTCTGAGAATCCAGATCCGATACTCAAAAATATAAGTAATAACAACTCAAAACACATACAGAAAGAAAATTAAGCAATATGGTCGAAAAAATTTTAGGACTCATATCTGGGTACGTATCCCGGGTACGGGGTGCTACACCTAAAGGCAACTAAGACTTGTTCATGGGAAAAGTCATCATTAATGACCAATTCGTTGCATAAAGAATTTGGGATACACGAGAGATGGTCAACAACAACATTTTCTATGCTTTTCTTATCTCGAATCTTGAGATCAATTCTTAAGAAGGAGGATCTAAGAATTAGTTTGGCCTTGGCATTTTTCTTCATCATGAGGTATCTCAGCGCAAAAGATCAGTGAAAATTGTGATTTTGGACCCTGATTAGTCTCCAAAATTGCATATTTCATACCACATCTTCACATTTATTTGATATTAAATTCTGTTAATAATACCTCTCTTGTATGTTCCTAGGTCTATAGTGTGGATAAAGAAGAAGATCAAAAATCCCATTTATTTAGTGATTTTTAGGGCCTACATATAGCCATTGACTTTGGGGAGCTGATCTGCCAAAACAGTCTGCGGTTGTCCAGAGCCAGCAACAAATACTAAAAAGGGCACAAATCAGGAGAGCGTGGCAGGCGGCGCCGCACGAGAGGCACCGTATTGTCGCGAAAAAGCGACAATTGCCGCGTTTTCGTGGCAGTACAAAGAAGCTGCGCGTCGAGATTTGACGCGTGGCCCCTTGATGCTCCCTGGTGCCCCTCTTAGCCTATAAATACACTAGGTTTTCAGAACAAAAAGAAAAGAAGAGTTTTTAGGAGTAGTTTCTCCTATTTGTGTAGTTTAGTGTAGTTTTCTTTTTTTCTTTTGTTTTTCATTTCTTTGTAGATCTGTAATAAGGAAGAGAGTGATACATAAGATGAAAGTTAGGATTCTTGTAATGGAGGGTGATGTTGGCCCCAAAGCCCATCACTCTAACTTTGATGATGATTACTCATGTAATTATAGTACTAATGATCTTGTGCTTAATTAGTTTCAGCTATTTGATCAAGATCTTAGTAGGTGCTTAGCTTTAACAAAAGAGATTTGGAGCTAACACTTATTGATTTAAGAGCTTGCGCGTCAAGATCGCATCTAGCACTCGGTGGAATTAAGCTCTTTTGGATCGTATTTGGATAGTCGGCTTGGAGAAAGAGTTCTACAAGAAGACTTCGATTTGTTAGTTTTTGTTTAGATCTTGTGTAAAGATAGATTAGTTGTTGATATGCTCAAGTTCTCACACACAAGTTCAATAAGTTTGATTTTTGTTTAACCGTTTTGGATTTCAAGTAAACATATATATGATTCTATTTCATGTGTTTAGAGTTTTATAATTAACAAAACTTATTTTGGATTTATTGTTAAAAACATAGATAAATATTTATATGTGTATTGGATTCTATGCATACACACTATGCTTCAAAAGAGTTTAAAATATCTTATTATTGTATTTATACAAGTTTGAGAAAAATCAGATTTATATTTCAAAGTTTGGTTTTTGGAAAATACCAATTTATGTTAAAAGCTTAATTTCTATATCACAAAAATAGTTCAAATAGTTTGTAACATGTTGATTTTTTGGTCACACATATTTTCTCTTCAAATATTTATAAGAACTGATCTTTGTGAAATTTATGAGAATTTATGGGATTTTATAGAAGTTAAAAAGACCTACTTTTCTATTCTAAATCCCAGCCAGATATGCTGGCGGTCGACCGGCCTAGAGGTCGGTCGACCAGACCGTTGACCGATGTGCACAAGAACGTGCACATGGTCAGCCTACGAGGCCGTTGACCGGGCGGTCGACTGACTGTAACTACCCAACTCTCGGGTAGTGCCCATCGGCTGGGCAGTCGACTGACAGGCTATCTCCGTCGACCGGGCGGTTGACCAGAGGCTCAACGGTTAAATTTGACCGTTGGCGGTCGACCCGGAAGGTCAAAACTGACCTTTTCTGCCGCCAACGGCTAGAATTTTTAGAGCCTATAAATAGGACCCCTCTTGGGTTGTTTTCAACAAGATTTAAAAGAGCTTTTATTCAATATTTTCAGTGTTTTGCAGCAAGTTTAAAAGAGTTTTGTGGTTAAAAGTTTTATCTTTTATTTATTTTCAAGGGTTTGAAAAAAAAAGAGTTTTGGGAAATTGGTTTTGATCTTCATTCTTATTTCTATCTAGTAAACCACCAAGGAGTGAGATCTTCGATAGCTAATATAATATTGCATTTGCACACACATATAGTTTATACACTAATAGATTTCCTTTCCCCTCTCATATATGATGTTTCCAACATCGATATATGAAAGTTTAAGATGAGTGCATTATCTTAAATCCCTAGGATTGTGAAAGTACACCTAGATGGGGGTGAATAGGTGTACCGCTAATATATTGAACTAAATGCGGAAATTAAAATCTAATTGTAACTACACTTAGTGCAACCAACGAGTGTAGCCGAATCCCCGTGAAGGGCTCTGGACTAACTGCTCTTGATTCCTCTGAATAAGAGTTGAGGTGCTATATGAAGCTCTCGTGGTTAAGCACAAGTGAGGCACACACAAACATCCAAGCATATATGGATATGCAATAATGAATCAATGCAAGGCACAATACAAGCATATAAGATATGACAATATGAATAATGCACTACACAAATAAAGAGAGAGAGAGAGTTGAGAGTCAATTGATCAAACACATACAAGAAGATGTGTTTCGAGGTTCGAGCACCGAGCTCTACATCCTCGCCTTCACCGAGAAGGATTTCCAATCCACTAGGAGTACCGAACTCCTCTCTCAACCAATACAACCTCCATCGAGGCAATACAAATGGTCTACCGAAGACCGGAGTATCAAACTCCACCAAACCAATACAACCACAATCCACCTCTACCAAAGAGGGATACAAATCCAATCCACCTCCACCTCACCAAGAGGGAGCAAACCACAATCTCAACCTCTACCAAAGAGGGAGCTAACCACAACCCAAATCCACCTCTACCAAAGAGGGAAATCACAAATAAAGGGTGGTTATAACAAGGTGGTTACAAAGACCACAAACCAATTTTCCCACAAATAAAGATCCTATAGAATAAGATAGATGATATAGCTCAAGTGGAAAACAAGTGTTTTGATCAAAGAAAATCTCTTGAGAAAATACCAAATAGGTATAGATTTTTAGATCAAGAAACTAATTCCCAAAAACCTATTTCTTTGAAATAAATAAAACACTTTAAAACAAATAAGATGGATCTTTTTGGCACTAAATAACTTTTGAAAACTTGTTTAAACACTGGAGAAACTCTGAAAATTTTGCTCTTAAAATCTTAGAGAAAATCTCAAAACAATGGGGTATAAATAGCCCCATGGAGAAACTAGCCGTTGGGGCTGTTTTTCAGCCCTGGCTTCTGGCGGTCGACCGGCCCGGTCAACCGCCAACTGTCAAAAAATGACCGTTGGAGCTTCGGTCGACCGGCTCGGTCGACCGCAGCCTGGAACAGAGAGTAGAGCTCTCTGCCGGTCGACCGGGGCTTTCCAGAGAGCAGAAGCTCTCTGGCGGTCGACCGGGTCGGTCGACCGGCCCTCCAGCCAAACAGGCGTGCACATTCTGTGCACGTCGGTCGACCGACTCCCAGCTCGGTCGACCGGTCCGGTCGACCGGCATAAGCCAGAACAGGGATTTATAGGACTTGAAAACTTTGTTTTTATTTACCTATAAATCCCATAAAAAACTCTAAAAATCTACAAAAATAGTTTCTAACATTATATATGATATACAAACATGTGTTAAAAATTTCAACACAAAATCAAACATTTTAAACCATTTTTGTGTTATGGAAAAATTACCGAAAATCAAAACCTGTATTTTTTCAAACTTAGACTTTTCAAATAAACTTTGTCCAAACCTTATCCAAATACAAAAACATGATACTTAAGCATTTTAAAGCATATTGCATATGGACATAGGTCCAACATACATGAAACATATACATATCATTGTTTTTATCTAACTTTTCATGAAAACAAATATCGGTTAAACCAAACAACCGAAATACCGAATCCAAAACATAAAACGTGTGTGTATTGTGAACTTGAGCATATCACACTATCTAATCTTTACACAAGGATCTAAAACAAACTAAAAACTATGTACTGAAGTCTTCTTGACGAACTCCTTCTTCAAGCCGACTCGATCCAAATTTGATTCACCGAGCTTGACTCCAACGAGTGCTAAATATGATCTTGATGCTCGGGCTCTGGAATCACCACGTGAAAGGCTTCAAAAACTCCTTTGTTAAAGCTAATCACCTACTAATATCTTGATTAAGGATCTGAAACTAAATATCACAAGATTATTAGTAAACATAACTACATGAGTTAATCATCATCAAAACTAGAGTGGAAGGCCTCTGGGCCAACAATCTCACCCTTTTTGATGATGACAAAACTCATGAAGTTATATATGCATGGATTAAAGTTAAGCTTCAAAGAAGCTCCCCCTTAACTCATGCATCACAATAAACATATAAATATGCAATGAAAATTAAACATGAAAATGCATAGACATGCATAAAAAATGAACCATGGTCTTGATACCATTAAACGACAAACTAATAAATAAAAATAAACTATGTTTCTAGATAAATAAAACATGCATATAAACTCAAATAATTCTCCCCCTTTTTGTCAATCATCAACAAGGGGTTGAATAAACAAAAATATGATCTTAAGGGGTGCAAACAAATATGATACCAATTAAAATATGTCAATGTAGAACATTTTGATACTAATTGAAAGGAAATATAAAAACATTTAAGATTGATACCAATTGAAAGTAAATAAAGGCATTGATACCAATTGTGAGAAAACAAATAAAATCTTGATACTAATTGAAAATATTCAAATAACCATCTTGATACAAATTGTAAGATTTGTCATTTAGAACATATGATACCAAATAAAGAAATATTCATTTTTTAATCATTTTATATCATAAAGTATGGAGTAGAAATCATCGGTAAACAAAATACCAATTGAAAGACAAAATATGAATTTTCTCCCCCTTTATGAAATACCAAATAAAACGATACATAAGCTTGTATTAGGATACCAATTGAAAACTAATCAATTGAAATATGATATTCATTAAAAATTAAGCTTAGCATAATCATTTGTGATATATTTGAGCACAAATTAAAACATATATAGGTGTATGAAAAATGAGTACCAATCAAAGTAGATGATACCAAATGAAAGCATACATACACAAAAACAATATATGAGTATACAAAATGTCAATATTAATACCAATTGAAAAGATCCAATGATACCAATTGAAACAACAATAATATCAAGTGTATATCTCATAGTACCTACCCCACATTCATGCATATGTTTAAAAATGATTTTCAATATAAACATACAAGGCATGGTCTCCCAACCAACCGCCCGTGGAAGGTAGGGGTTTTAAAAATAGGTTTGAAAAATATAGTATGTTTGAAAACTCTACCAAAACGAAGAATACCACAACTAGTTAAATGGAAAATCTTGAAAACTAGTACGAAATCCTTCAAGTAAGGAATAAAATAAAATTATATTTCATGAAAAACGTGTAAATCACATGGTCACTAAACACTCAAAATCCAAAAGCCCGTATCATACTCATGAAAACACAATCATGAGAAACATTTAAATGAAGTGAGTGCACAAGTGTAATGTGAATCACATAATCATGAAATTAGGCAATTAAGCTCAAAATTCCTTAAGCATGAAAACAATAAATCATCAAAACCAAATTTTCAATAAAAACAATTTATACTGCAAGGCATATGTATGTCTCATACAAACTAAAAGTATACATACATATCCAAATATAAATGAGTCCACAAATGTATATGTATGAAGGCACGTGGCTCAAAGGATGTATATGCATAATCAATAGTTTGGACAAGATGGACATATGCATGAAGTTAAACATATAAGCATGAAAATCATGGATAGAATAGGAATACAAGTTAAATATATGAATCATCAAACTAGACTATACCAGCACATCTAATGGTACAAATAGCGTTCAAGCACAAACATATAAAAGGTTATTTGTGGCCCACTAAATGTACAAGTATAAATCCTAATCTTAATGAAAACTAACATTTAAATGTATATTCAACACTTGAAGCATGAAACGAGACATAATCAACATGATAAACATAAAACGATCATTATGTAAATCCACATGCTATTAGAACTATGATGTACATAATAGCTAAACAATGGTGAGAACACAATATATGGGTCCATATAAACATGGGTGATCTCAAATGCTATATATGCATGTCAATGATCTAATAATCATGGCATTTAACATAATAAAACATCAAAACATAAGCATCAAAAAAAAATCATAAACATACATATGATCATTATGTATATGTATATGCATATGCATTAGATCTAGGATATACATATTAGTTTAAAACAAAGTGAGAACACAAAGATATAAGTCCATATTAAACATGAGTGTCTCAAATAACTAAACATGTATATCACTAATCTAATAAATATGGCATAAGCATAATGAACAATAAAATAAGACATTCTATGAACAAAGACATGAAAAGCATGCAAACATAAACGGGAGTTAGAGATCGATACCAAAACCAATGAAGGCACCTCTCTAGTTCTCCAAAATAAGGTGGTCTTCCCACCAAAACATCCTTTGAAAGTGATGCATCCAAATAGTAATCTTTAAGCTCGGAACGCATCCACCTCAAGGCACCATCACTCTCACGTCATGCGAGAGTCCACACCTACATCAAATACAATAGGGGTGGTCTTTGGTACCCACACTCTTTTGGGTCCATGGAGGTTAGTACCTTTTCTAACCCAAATAATTTATTTACTAAATTTACATCATGTATACGATCATAGCAAAACTTAGCAAGGTGGCCCTTACGTCTACAATTGTACAAGTGTACACATGAGCATACAATGTGTGATGGTGGTGACCGTGAGGAGCATGTGTATGCCGTAGAGGGTGTGCATGCAAAGACGAAACTTGTTTCTTTCAAAACAAAGATTCCAAACGTGTATGGCTCACAATACATTGGCTCAAAGTGGAGCCCAAACATCCATATTCTTCTTAAGCATAGATATATCATTTACAATTAAAGAAGAAGAGTGACATGCAATAGGTGAGCTAGGTGAACCTACACTAGCATGGCAAACATGTGTATCTATATCATTTTTCAAAGATTCATTTTTCTTTAAACAAACTTCTAAATCATTTGAAATAGAAATAATTTTTATTTTCAAAGAATCATTCTCTTTTACAACAAAATCAAGTTTTAAAGTTATAGCTTTATTTTTCTTCAAAACATCATTACAATCATTTCTATTTTTCAAAATCTCGTTTTCCTTTAGGGCAAGGTCAAGCTTAGACTTCAATGAATCCCTTCATTAGAAATCTCCTATTTCTCTTGCAAACCAAGTCAAGTCTGGACATAAATCCTTATTTTCATTGTTAAGTTCAAAATTCTTCTTTTTCAAAAGATTATTTATCTAATAATTTTTCACAAACAATAGAAAGTTCTTCATTCAAAGCATTAGGATCAACATAGTCATTACATGAAGAACTAGCATCATCACAATCTAATTGAGATTCCGAATATACCTCAAGGGAGTCATTTCCTTGGACCATAAAGCATTGTGGCTCGGATTCTCCACTAGATTCATCCTCCATTATGTTGGACGTTTGAAGCTCGGAGGAAGTCAACTTGTTCCACACTGAAAAGACGGAATTATAGTTAGAACAAGCATAAGATAATCTTTATTAAGCATGCTTCTAATAGCCTCAAGGGCAGTGTATTGGCCCCTATATGATTGCGATTATCAAGATAGCATTTCTTGGTAGCGGCAAGGAAAACATGCAAGCTTAGGGATTTCAAATACATGGACATCCTAAATTTTCACATGTCAATGTTGGAAACATCAAACATGGGAGGTGACAAGCAATCCATGAGTGTGTGCAAACAATATACGTACAAATGCAAATGATAGATTAGCAAATCAAGATCACACTCCTAGGTGGTTAAACCAAATATCAGGAGCGTAGGCTCTGATACTAATTGAAAGTACACCTAGAAGGGGGTGAATAGGTGTACCGCTAATCTATTGAACTAAATGCGGAAATTAAAATCTAATTGTAACTACACTTAGTGCAACCAACGAGTGTAGCCGAATTCCCGTGAAGTGCTCTGGACTAACTCCTCTTGATTCCTCTGAATAAGAGTTGAGGTGCTATATGAAGCTCTCGTGGTTAAGCACAAGTGAGGCACACACAAACAATCCAAGCATATAGGGATAGGCAATAATGAATCAATGCAAGGCACAATACAAGTATATAAGATATGACAATATGAATAATGCACTACACAAATAAAGAGAGAGAGAGAGAGAGAGAGTTGAGAGTCAATTGATCAAACGCAAACAAGAAGATGTGTTTCGAGGTTCGAGCATCGAGCTCTACGTCCCCGCCTTCACCGAGAAGGATTTTCAATCCACTAGGAGTATTTAACTCCTCTCTTAACCAATACAATCTCCACCGAGGCAATATAAATGGTCTACCGAAGACCGGAGTACCAAACTCCACCAAACCAATACAACCACAATCCAACCTCTACTAAAGAGGGATACAAATCCAATCCACCTCCACCTCACCAAGAGGGAGCAACCACAATCTCAACTCTACCAAAGAGGGAGCTAACCACAACCCAAATCCATCTCTACCAAAGAGGGAAATCACAAATAAAGGGTGGTTATAACAAGGTGGTTACAAAGACCACAAATCAAA